>JAMRYI010000516.1:0-118133 GCA_029231635.1 Ditylenchus weischeri
ACTAGCGTCGATTGCTGACACTAGCGTCGATTGCTGACACTAGCGTCGATTGCTGACACTAGCGTCGATTGCTGACACTAGCGTCGATTGCTGACACTAGCGTCGATTGCTGACACTAGCGTCGATTGCTGACACTAGCGTCGATTGCTGACACTAGCGTCGATTGCTGACACTAGCGTCGATTGCTGACACTAGCGTCGATTGCTGACACTAGCGTCGATTGCTGACACTAGCGTCGATTGCTGACACTAGCGTCGATTGCTGACACTAGCGTCGATTGCTGACACTAGCGTCGATTGCTGACACTAGCGTCGATTGCTGACACTAGCGTCGATTGCTGACACTAGCGTCGATTGCTGACACTAGCGTCGATTGCTGACACTAGCGTCGATTGCTGACACTAGCGTCGATTGCTGACACTAGCGTCGATTGCTGACACTAGCGTCGATTGCTGACACTAGCGTCGATTGCTGACACTAGCGTCGATTGCTGACACTAGCGTCGATTGCTGACACTAGCGTCGATTGCTGACACTAGCGTCGATTGCTGACACTAGCGTCGATTGCTGACACTAGCGTCGATTGCTGACACTAGCGTCGATTGCTGACACTAGCGTCGATTGCTGACACTAGCGTCGATTGCTGACACTAGCGTCGATTGCTGACACTAGCGTCGATTGCTGACACTAGCGTCGATTGCTGACACTAGCGTCGATTGCTGACACTAGCGTCGATTGCTGACACTAGCGTCGATTGCTGACACTAGCGTCGATTGCTTTGTAGATGATAAAAAATACAAAAGAAATAACTTTATTTTGTAAAAAAAATTCACAGTAAGAACCTCGAAATAAATATTTTTCAGTTTAAAAAAACAATTCGTGAATATGATAGAAAGAAAACAACTCAAAAATATTGTTTTCACTGTCCTGCTCGCATACTACTCATAACTGCTTTTAAAACATGTTCATTTATCACACCCTGAGAGTGAAGATTTTCCTTCCATTGTAATTGCACGCCGTCTTTATTTTTTAAAATAAAATTTTTTGCGAGGGATGGATCGCTTCTAATATTTTTTAATGCTGCTTCAACCAAAGCTTCTGGAGTAGTTCTTCTCAAAGCTTTTTTAAAATCAATTTTATTTTCCCTAATTCCACTTGTACTTTTTCAAGTTTATCCACATATATTAATTCATTATTCTGAAGACGGTGGATATTATGCTCATCCACTGCAATTGGATATTGTGCACCTGCAACGAATATATTTATTTAATCTGCTAAAAACACTTCTAAATGTGTTTTAAGACTTTGTTAAAATTGGATTGACAATTAAGATTTGGTTTAAAGATTTATTTTTCACTTTCAAAATTTTTTATTCGCACACTATTTTTATTGGATCAGTCTTCTTGTATCCTGCAATAAAATGCAGATTGAATTTTGGTAGTTTTGGCCTTTTTGTACTTAGAATCTTGTTTAATACTTAAATAAAAAATGAGCACTTTGAAATATGATCTTTTTTAGCACTAGAAAGACGGCCTGTAATAGCGGTATATTCTGGTGCAGTTTTGAACGCTGAATCCGAATTTCTCAGCAGAATTGGCTAATCAGCCTTTAAATGGGGTTAAATTTGCGATTTTTGAAACCGGATGTTTTGAACATTTTTTAAGCACAATTATTTTTTTTAATGAGCTGTAAAACGCAAGTCTTCTGGGTTATCTAAAACAACCTTTATACCAAAATGTAGCGCAGGACAAGGGCTTTCAAATGACATATTACATGCCTATACTTCTCTTGCAATTGCTAGATTTGATTCAATAGTAATTGAATTAACCCAAATTTTGAAATTTCCGGACTTTTGCAAACCTGTGATCAAAACCCATCTTAAAAGGCCTGTTAGCAAATTCTGAGCCCAGATTCAGATTCTCCGGCTAAAACTGCCCTTAATGGTTTATCGTTTTTAGAAAACATGGGGGATAGTATATTGCATTGGCGCTGAGTTTCTCAATTTTTTCAAAAAACATTTTGCTGTGGAGCATTTTATTGTTTGGGTATTGACATCTAATCGACACGTCGATTGGCAATTGGAACTGTTAATGCACTTTCAAAGATTAAATTATCATCCATCGACATGTATATTAACATATACCGTATTTACTCTAATAAGGCCCCCTGCTCTACTTTGACACAATCCTCGACTTTAAGAAACTATATCTTAGTTTAGAGAATTCTCCGGAGAATTCTCAGAAGAATTCTCCGTTTTTCATTTCTCCGGAGAATTCTACAACCCTATTTTAAACTCTTCATCTTGGCGTGAAAGTACGCGAAATAGTTATAACTTTTTATATATTAAAGATTTTTCTAAGCTGTAAATTGTATCCAGTAGAAGAGAAGCAGTATCTGGTATCAGGGCTATCTTTTAACTTGTTATTTGTCTGTGTGTCATGAAAATTTACTGCTGCAAAATTCCAAAGATTATAGTGTTAGCCATTTTGTAAGGACTCATCTTCAAATAGCGATGACTTCGGTCACACTGGACCAACTGAGTGTGGGCAGGGTACAGTCGACGCTCGATAGAACGCACCCTAAAATGTTCGTTCCCCGGCTAAGTCCGACGCCTTTTTTATCTCTGAAGGCTTTTGTCAAACGTGATTCGTCAGTCTGGTCACAAAAATTGCAAGGATTTCGATTTTGCGGATCGTTTTTGAGAAATTATATAGATTTGCCATTTTGACCCGCAATGCTCGATAGTACGTACACCTTAATTCCAAAAAAGTGAATTTAAGTTAATTTAGGCGGAATCAGCGAAATTTGCAGAACTCAAACGATTTAAGATAAGGCAATAAATAGCTCTGCGAAATGTTCGCTCTGCCCAAGATATAGATCTTCAAATTTGAAAGGTGTTTTTTATTAGAGAGGTTATTACTATAGAGGTTATACGGCATCTATATAGCAATTATAGTATTATCCAGTAAATTTCTAAATGTTTTTTTTGAAAACAACATTGAAAACTTTTTTTGGTGAGCTTGAAAACTTACGGTTATAGGATATCTCCACGAATAAATATTGGTCTTCAGGTTGTGGAAAACCGGCGCCAATATTTGAAATAGCCGTTTTTAAACAATTTAAACAAGCTAAACTTTTTGATTTTTTTAAGGCTTCTAAATTTTCATCTGTTTCATCTGCTTCATCGTATAGTCGAAGTAGTTCATTTAGCATTAAATGAAATTCATTTGACATTTCTAAAGAATGAGAGTTTCCGGCAATCAGTTGAAGGTTTACATTGAAGGCTTTGTTACTAAAAAGTAGGTTATGTCTACTGATTTTTTTTAATTTTTGTTTTTTAATAAAAAGGCTAAGTTTTCGACCTAGAGCCCAGAGATTTCCTGATATCGATTTTTAGCATATGATATGATAGTGTTATGATATGGGTGCCTAAAATTTTCGTCTGATATGACAGTGATATGATAACGTGTGATATGATGTCCAAATGATATGATATGCGTCCCGGAATTTTCGTCTGATGTGATAGTGATATCATATGATGTGGTGCGGAATGATATGATATGGCATATCATATCATTTCACTATCATATCAGGTTTTCTGATATCAGGAAATCTCTGCTAGAGCCCCCTGCTTTATTTTGCATGCTTTTTTATTTTCTTCCTTATTTTTGATTTTATCACGTTTAAGTCTAGCCTAACTTGAGTTGGCCAGCCCTGCGCGCACAGCCCAAAGAAGGTTAAGATTGAAAATATGGTTTAATAATTAGAAATAACTCAAGCACTACTTTTTGTAACTTTTGGCACAGGCGTAGAATTGGCTAGCACCCATAAGAGCGGTCTCAAATGAGTATGTAAAAAAAGATGTCTTTTTCTTTCATTTAGGCGAAGTTGGATGTATCGACAACTTATTTTTAAAATTTACAGATTTTTTATATTTTAAATGGCATGCTTGTGGCCAATGAGAATATTATGCGTTACAAAAGACCGGGAAGTAGTTAAATTGAAAAATTACTTGCTTTTTCATGTGTTAGAGCTAGCGTATAAATGGCTAAACATTTATAGCAACCCGGATATATCCTTTTTTGCTCAACTTTTGGAATTTTTTTTTGTAAAGTTGTCTCATTGCACCTTTGACCAACTTTCGTAAAGTGTGGGGCATATTTTGTATATTATTTGACCAAATCATCCATGATGTTGGTATCATGCTTTTTCGGTACTCATGATACACCTCTTGGGGTACCGAAAAAACATGATACACCTATCAACCATATTTTGAAAAAAGTTTCTCATCCAGACGCCAAACTGTGCGGCTTAAAAGCTTCTTCATTTTAAAACAAACCTTTCAAAGAAGCCAAACAAAACCAAGAACAATAAAAATGATTTTGTTAGCATTTGTAGAACTTTTTTTCTAAAAACTGTTATTATTGTATTTATTCTAATAAAGCATCACCAGCAAAAGTCGCAAAACTCTTTGGGGAGGGGGCGAGGGGTGTGATGGGTGATGGTTTATGGGGTATGGGGGGAAGGGTTGTGGTTTGAGGCTGGTATGGCAATGTGCTAAGGTTGCAGTATAGAATCTCCCCCACGAAGGAGGGTCAGATTGAAGAGATAACGTCATATTCGTGTTTCCTGACATTTCGTGAAAAAGCCGGCTGGTTTTTTAATTCTGAGCGCTTTTTAATTCTTTTATAAAAAACATATATTCAGTTTTTCACTTTTTTCGAGACATTAAAAAAAAATAACAAGGGGACCAAGGCAAGAAAAATTAGGAAATGTTTTTGCCAAAAAAGAATTTTTTGCAATTAAATTATTAAAAAGTGTAAAAAAATACTTTTTGAGAATTTTGAAAAAAATTTCAAAAAAATCAACAGGGAGACCAAGGCATATTTTTTGGGGTGTGCGCGAATGCATATAGAGCCAAATGATATATATATTCATTAGTTAGTTAAAAATTTCAAACCAGCCGATTTGGCTGGTCTAAGTCATTTTGAATACATAAATTTTTGAATAAATCTATGAGTTTTTGTAAAGGCTGTATAAGAAAAAGAGACGCAAGTAATGATAAAAAAATTAGAGCGACAAGCAAATCTCAAAAATATCTATTGCTGATATGAGTGTACCAAAGCATTTTTCAGGTTTAAATACTGAGAGAATAATTTTTATTTATTTGTGTAGAACTGCAATAAGAAGCCATTTGAGCATAGTTGTTGCTCAAATGGCTTCTTACGCAAGCAGCTATTGATCTTTTTGGCTGAGTTGTCCAAAATGAAAACAACAAGCTAAGCTAGCGTTCCGTGGATCATACATCCGTATTTCTCGTTAAAAATTATTTTTAGAAATACAATTATAGTCGACCCTCAATTATTTACTATTGGGTTGGTCCATAATTTCGTGAATAATTAATAAATAATCATTTATTAATTAACCGATGGGTTTCAAATCGTAAATTGTGTAGTCAAAATTTTGATTTTCAAACCCAGCAATTAATTGAGTGCCAATTCTCATTTATCAAAAATTAAATTAAAATCAAAAATAAATGTGGCTGTTACGTATAACCACCTACGAACTTACGGACCAACCCAATACTTTTATCGTATCCGTACCTGTCTAGAGTCCGACACTTTCACATTTTTAAAAATGCTAGGCGGAATGTCTAGTCTGAAAATTTTAAGAATTTGAGTCTTGCAATTAATTGTTTAAGAATGTTTTAAATTTGCCATGAAGACTAGCCAAAATCAATAACTCGGCACCTTACTTTTAACAAAGGGTGCCGAATGATCAAGGACAGCAGGCTCTTATGGCAAAAGTCGAACGATCCAAGAGCATCGAAATTTCGATAATTCAAATTGGCAAACGACATCTTTTACGTTTGAAGCCACAAAAGCTTAAATTTCATTTTGATTCAACAAGAAACTTATTGGTTATGGGTAAAACACTTGTCAAAATATGCTAAATGTGTAAAATTTTTAAAACGTCTTTTTCTCGGGCTTTAACGGGTGCTCCAAAAGTTCTAGCCGACTTTTCTAGCTCATTTTCAGTAAAAATTTTTATCTCGCAAAATTTTTCTAAACACATGGTTTTCTAGCCTTGCTTCTCCTCTTTCAAATGGTATATAAAGTTTATTTATTTTAGAATAGACATGATTTACCTCTTTGGCTCGGGGTTGAGATGCGCACACCCACATACCTTAGACACAAATCACTCGAAAGTGACTCTGGATGCATGAAGGGGGCTTGAGGTTCAGATGCGCACACCCACATACCTTAGACACAAATCACTCGAAAGTGACTCTGGATGCATGAAGGGGGCTTGAGGTTCAGATGCGCACACCCACATACCTTAGACACAAATCACTCGAAAGTGACTCTGGATGCATGAAGGGGGCTTGAGGTTCAGATGCGCACACCCACATACCTTAGACACAAATCACTCGAAAGTGACTCTGGATGCATGAAGGGGGCTTGAGGTTCAGATGCGCACACCCACATACCTTAGACACAAATCACTCGAAAGTGACTCTGGATGCATGAAGGGGGCTTGAGGTTCAGATGCGCACACCCACATACCTTAGACACAAATCACTGAAAGTGACTCTGGATGCATGAAGGGGGCTTGAGGTTCAGATGCGCACACCCACATACCTTAGACACAAATCACTGAAAGTGACTCTGGATGCATGAAGGGGCTTGAGGTTCAGATGCGCACACCCACATACCTTAGACACAAATCACTGAAAGTGACTCTGGATGCATGAAGGGGCTTGAGGTTCAGATGCGCACACCACACATACCTTAGACACAAATCACTCGAAAGTGACTCTGGATGCATGAAGGGGGTTTGAGGTTCAGATGCGCACACCCACATACCCTAGACACAAATCACTCGAAAGTGACTCTGATGCATGAAGGGGCTTGAGGTTCAGATGCGCACACCCACATACCTTAGACACAAATCACTGAAAGTGACTCTGGATGCATGAAGGGGGCTTGAGGTTCAGATGCGCACACCACATACCTTAGACACAAATCACTCGAAAGTGACTCTGGATGCATGAAGGGGGCTTGAAGTTCAGATGCGCAAACCCACATACCTTAGACACAAATAACTTCAAAGTGACTCTGGATGCATGAAGGGGCTTGAGGTTCAGATGCGCACACCCACATACCTTAGACACAAATCACTGAAAGTGACTCTGGATGCATGAAGGGGCTTGAAGTTCAGATGCGCAAACCCACATACCTTAGACACAAATCACTGAAAGTGACTCTGGATGCATGAAGGGGCTTGAGGTTCAGATGCGCACACCCACATACCTTAGACACAAATCACTGAAAGTGACTCTGGATGCATGAAGGGGGCTTGAAGTTCAGATGCGCAAACCCACATACCTTAGACACAAATAACTTCAAAGTGACTCTGGATGCATGGAGTGGGCTTGGAGTTGAGATGCGCACATTGAGATCTGGATGCATTCAAAAGCACGCATACCAGAGTTTATTTATGCGGTAGAATCTCCAGAAAAAAACCTTTTCAAAATCTATCATATTTGCCTTCATTTGACTTGAAAAACGGCTAAAATTTGGTGAAAAATGACTACCTACCCCTGAAGGGTGAGTGGCAGAATTTTTTAACAAAATTTAATTTATCACTGAAATTTCAAATTTTTGCAAATTTTTAAAAAATTACACTACACTAAATTCTGACAAATCGAGGCAGTTAGCATTTTAGTCCTGTAGAGCATTTAAAATATTCACATATACTATTTTGAACGGTTTCTCTGTCAACAATTTATGTTCGTCATTAATTTTTTAACCCCACTTCCATTTATAAATCTCTTTGTTCTCAACGTTTGGCAGGAACCAGAGCGTAGACGTTTGAAAACTCATCAGAATTGACATGTGATGCTTAAAATTTCGAGTTTTACACGCCTACACGGCACTGATTAATGCAGAGTTATCCTATCCAGCTTCCATCAAAGAAGCTTACCTCCAGGCATCCGGATACTATGTGGACGGAGCCGTGAAAAGCATTTCCCGTACTGTTCTTATTGTCACTCACCCAGGTGTGCACAAAGTTAAGTGTTTATGAGTGTTGAAAAAGTATAAAAAGCCAGTCAAAACTTAGATTTTGCTATCATTGAAAATTTCAGTTTTTTTGCAAATTTTTAAAAAATTAAACTACACTAAATTCTGAGCAAATCGAGGCAGTTAGCTTTTTCGTCCTGTAGAATGTATAAAATATTCACATATAATATTTTGAACGCTTTCTCTGTCAACAATTTATGTTCGTCACACTTTCTTAACCCACTTCCTATTTATAAATCTCTTTGTTCTCAACGTTTCTAAGGATGAACCAGGGCTTAGAGTTTAGAAAACTCACCAGAATTGACATGTGATGCTTAAAATTTCGAGTTTTATTTCTGAACTTGGCAGAAAATGGTATGCTCAAGAAGTTGATCGAGCTTGGGACCCCAAAAATTGTTCAAAATCAATGTTTTAGGTGCCTATTCGGCTTGTTTACTAATAATCTTTCAAAATTTTCATTACTTTAAAAAAATTGGTCATATGTTTTTATTATAAGAAAATAGAGTCACTTATTTGAGCAAATCAACAAGAGAGGTAGACTGCCGTTTTTAGGCTCTGTATACGCACGTACGCAAAGCCTGCCGAAAAAGATGTTTTGCTTATGCACGGTGACTTTGCGAAAAATATTAAATGATCTAAAATAGCATTTGTAATAGCTTTGAAAATGCATGCTCTGTCTGATACTAATTTTTTCGAAAAAGTTAAAAAAACCGAAATTATTGCACAACCTAATACAGGGTGTGTCGATAAAACTTGACCACTTTGCTAAAACAATTAAAATCAATTTTCTGAAGCAATTTTTAACGCAAGTCATATTTTATCCACTCCTCTGCAATGTTCTTCATAGAATAAAATTTGCAGTGTTTGAGAGCCAATATGAATTCGGGCATAGTGAAAAGTGTGAGTTCTTTGAGTTACGTACACCAATTTTTTTAGGTGGTCAAGTTTTTTTTGACACACACTGTATATATATACAGTTTGGCCCAATTTTCGTCCCCGTTAACTTTGGCTATAACTTTTTTCAAGAAGTCTTATCTTTTCGATCTTTTTTTAAATATTTTTCAGAGCAAAGGAAACAATAATGTAAAAAAGTTTTTAAAAATCTTTGTTGGTTGTCCATCAAATCACATTTTAAAAATAAGGTTATTTGACAAAAATATCAAAAGGGGGAGTAACGTAGGGGGCTTGGTGGGTTGAGGTCGATATGCACACACCCACATACCTTAGACACAAATCACTGAGACTCTGCATGTAAAAGCATGCATATTAGAGTTACTAAATTCGAGCAATTTACAAAAAATAGATGCGATTCTACTTTCCTTTTTTGGCTGCTGGACTTCGACCCCCGATAAACTTGCCACCCCTGCTCCACTCTTGTCTGCAAGCGCCGCTTTTTTGGCTTTCAACTCATATATTCTGAATCAAAAATTTAAATCAAATATTTTGAAGTGATGAGGAACTTATCCTGTCAATGATCATCCTATTGCCGGCGAAACTCTTCAGCGGCTGAAAATAAAGAAGAATCAAACTCAAAGTATAAACTAACAACTTTATCAAATTTCGAATTTTAAAAGTATTAGTCCGTAATCAGTCGGTGAAATAGAAAGTTTGCAACTTTTAAGGGTGTGCTCGCCGCAATTTTCAAAAAACTTCAACTACCGTATTTTTCAATTGCCGCACATGCGCTTATTTTTCAATCACCCGAAAATTGAAATTGATTCGATCTAGATTTTCGGGTGCTTAACCAAGATCTGAAAAGTGGAATCGGTAGAGCCTCTGTGGAGTTAAGAAATGCATCAAATATTCACTCTGCTCCGAGATATAAGTCTTTAAAGTTAGGTGTGCGGTAATTAGAGACTGTGCGGCAATTAGAAGAAATACGGTATAAAGTCTGACCTCCATTATAGTGATACTTTGTGGTACTCTTTGATGTAACAGCCCCTTTACAATGGGATTCGGTTGGTAGAAAAAAAAAGCAAGAAATTATTTGACTCAGAGTACCGCTCTCAAGGAGCTAGACTTCATAGTTGAAGTTTTCCAATAATAAAAATGTCACAGCAATACCTGCACATAAAAAACAAAAAGATTCTGATCCAAGTTTTTTTCGTAGTCAACTATCCACAGTCAAGTATTACAAGATACAACCGGTGCGGACTATAATATATTTTTATGGCAGTAGTTGTCCCGTCCCGTCATCATCTCTAATAATTTATGCTGTACCATTCCCACCATCAAATCTTGTTTGTTAGCTGGTTTGCCACTTCCGGCAGTGTAGTTTCTGTTGCACCAATGCACTGTGTTGTATTTGGTCTCACCACCCTCCTCCGTCCTGCGATCCCTGGAGCTGGCCAGAGATGGCTGATCCTGATATAAGCTGACGGAGGAGCAGCAAATCAGCTTTTTTTCTCAGCTGTGTCTTGGAATTGTTTGGAGAATTGTGTTATTGAAATTATCTTGATTGAGTTTGGATTTGGTTTTTGAATAAAGTCTAAGTTAGTATTTGTGAGTACTTTATTGAGTATTTGTGTCATTAGAACACCTGCACATTTAATTGCTCTAGGGCCATATTATTCCCGGGTCCCCACCCAGCACGCTTCGTCAGTTAGTTCCGGGCAGTGCACGGCCCATCTCTTTCTCTGCCGGAAAAGATGTTTTGCTTACGCACGGTGACTTTGCGAAAAAAATTGAATGATCTAAAATAGCATTTGTAATAGCTTTGAAGGGACATGCTGTGCCTGATACTAATTTTGTCGGAAAAGTTAAAAAAATCGTGATTATTGCACATCCTAATACAGGTGTGTCGATAAAACTTGACCACTTTGCTAAAACAATTAAAATCAATTTTCTAAAGCAATTTTTTAAAAAAAAGCTAGTCAAACCGAGCCGAGCTATCATTGAAAATTTCAGTTTTTTTGCAAATTTTTAAAAAATTAAATCACACTAAATTCTGAGCAAATCGAGGCAGTTAGCATTTTCGTCCTGTAGAGTGTTTAAAATATTCACATATAATATTTTGAACGGTTTCTCTGTCAACAATTTATGTTGGTCACACTTTTTTAACCCACTTCCTATTTATAAATCTCTTTGTTCTCAACGTTTCTAAGGGTTAACCAGGGCGTAGACGTTTGAAAACTCATCAGAATTGACATGTGATGCTTAAAATTTCGAGTTTTATCTCTGAACTTGGCAGAATCAGGCATGCTCAAGGAGGTCATCGAGCTTGGGACCCCAAAAATTGTTCAAAATCAATGTTTTAGGTGCCTATTCGGCTTGTTTACTAATAATCTTTCAAAATTTTCATTGCTTTAAAAAAAAATTGGTCATATGTTTTTATTATAAGAAAATAGAGTCACTTATTTGAGCAAATCAACAAGAGAGGTAGACTGCCGTTTTGAGGCTCTATATACGCACGTACGCAAAGCCTGCCGAAAAAGATGTTTTGCTTATGCACGGTGACTTTGCGAAAATATTAAATGATCTAAAAAAGCATTTGTAATAGCTTTGAAAACGCATGCTCTGCCTGATACTAATTTTTTCGAAAAAGTTAAAAAACCGAAATTATTGCACATCCTGATACAGGGTGTGTCGATAAAACTTGACCACTTTGCTAAAACAATTGAAATCAATTTTCTAAAGCAATTTTTTAACGCAAGTCATATTTTATCCACTCCTCTGCAATGTTCTTCATAGAATAAAATTTACAGTGTGTTTGAGAGCCAATATGAATTCGGCGTAGTAAAAAGTGTGTTCTCTGAGTTACGTACACCAATTTTTTTAGGTGGTCAAGTTTTTTTGACACACACTGTATATATATACAGGTTGGCCCAATTTTCGTCCCCGTTAACTTTGGCCATATATTTTTTAAGAAGTCTTATCTTTTCGATCTTTTTTTAAATATTTTTCAGAGCAAAGGAAACAATTACCGTATTCTCTCTAATAGAAAGCCATGGCCTTCTATTTTTCAACCCCCCTTTGGGAGTGGCCTTCTATTAGAAAGTGGCCTTCTAATAGAGAGTGGCCTTCTATTTTTTAACCTATCGGTTGAAATATCCGTTTTATTAGACCGTAGATAAAACTAAAAAAGAAGAAAACTTGGAACAAAAAAGTATTTATTTCCCTTCACACCATATCATATAAATTCTTTATTTACAACCACGATTTAACAAACAATCAACAATCCAATGACACATCACTATCGTTCAAAAAAATTAAATTTTGCTGTACTTTGGCGTAGTCGACGGCTTCCAGCTTCTTCTCGATGGAGTAGGCCTTGCGCTTGCGGGATGACTTGGACTCTTGGCTTTCCATATTCGATTCGCCCTCGGACTCGCTTAGCTCGATTTCGCTCATTTACCTTGGAGAACACGACCGAATAGCAGAGATCTTGAAACATGAATGAGTAAAAACCATAAAATATTTGTTTATATAGTGCACTTTGAATTCAAAATAACTAGTGAAATTTGAAATTCAAATTTGTGGCTAAATGTTTCAAAGCACTTTTTTCGCCTAAAAATGCTCGTCTATTAGAAACTGCTTTTTGAAAAACGGTGTAGCTAAAACGCCTATGGGTGGTCTTCTATTAGAAAGTGTCCTTCTAATAGAGAGTGGCCTTCTATTTTTCAACCCCCCTTGGGGGGAGACCTTCTATTAGAGAGTGGCCTTCTAATAGAGAGTGGCCTTCTATTAGAGAGAATACGGTATGTAAAAAAAAGTTTTTAAAAATCGTTGCTCGTTGTCCATCAAATCACATTTTAAAAATAAGGTTATTTGACAAAAATATCAAAAGGGAGAGTAACGTAGGGGGCTTGGTGGGTTGGAGTTGAGATGCGCACACCCACATACCTTAGACACAAATCACTCGAAAGTGACTCTGCATGCATTAAATAGCATGCATATTAGAGTGACTTTATGCGGTAGTCCCCAGAAAGTGAAAACTTCAAGCCCCCTGAGTAACTTGTTTCTAGGAAATCAAGCACCCTGCGCTCTTCGGGGGCGCAGGGTGCTTGATGGGTTAGAGATGCGCGCACTCACTTACCTCAGACATGATTCCGAGAAGTACTCTTGATCATAAAATGCATTTAGAGGCTTTTTTGCCTAGCTTCAGTGACCAAAATGGTGCAGAATACCCTAAAATAAGGTGGTTAGCCTTTGTCCCCCAAGGCAAAAAGTGAATTTTTGGTCAAAATGTTTTTTTCAAAAATCAACCTCTTGGGTCAAAAAATGCCAGAAAACACCTTTTTATCCTTTTCAGCGCATAAAAATTACTTAGAAGTGGTTAAAACACGATTTTGAAAAAAAAATTAGGGGGGAGGGATATTCACTAGTAGGGTCGACATTTCTCAGTCGTGGCTAACATACCCTGGCTTACTTTGAGCCTAAGTCTTAAGCCTGAAATAAAAGCGAATAAAGTGTTCCAATTAATAGTAAGTCAGATTTTTTGAAAGGCCCCTAAAAGAACAAGTTCCTAATTTTCACGCTAAAACCCAGGTGAGTTAAATTTTTGCAAAATTGCTGTCACACTTATGTTGCTTCAGTTTTTTATTATATATCTTTTGTGGAATCAATAAATAATCAATCAACATGCATTACTTCAATAGAACTTTGATAACTTTCGAACATCTCAGAAATATTAAGAGCAAGAGTAACAATTCCAGAGCCTGCATCTTGTAGATTGACCAGAATAGCTACACATACACCTTCTGGATATCCATTCTCAGCCGTTTTGCTGGTTGGTTTAATCAACAAAATTGAAGAAGCACCAACTGCAGCACCTGTGTGGAACCTACAAAGCAAAGTATTTACCGTATTTCCACTTATTAACGCCTCGGGGCGTTTATTTTTTGGATGCTTGAAAATCGAAAAATTTTGAGGTCGATCTCGGGATTTTCGGCTGTTCAACCAAAATCCAAAATTCGGAATCGGTAGAGCTCCTGGGAGTTAAGAAAGCGTAATAATCAAATTTGAGATACAAAACTCAAGGTCAAGGGGGGTTTTAATTAAGGGGGGGATGCGTTAATTGGAGGAAATATGGTAGCTAAGGTCAAACTTTTATATAGGGGTTATCACCTCAAATTCATTCCCGTCTGTATAGAGTGAGTCTTGAAAAGTTGAGCGTTTTTTCTTTCTTAACTTACCGTTTTTGGGTTACTTAATTTAAATCGTTGGCTGAAAGCTCAAGAGTTTTTCAAAAGCCCTTGACAAAAAATTTTAAAACTAATAAAACTGAATTATTGTCAGGCTCAAGCAGGGTGGCCATATCGTTTTTTGAGAAAAGGGGCATTCGATCATGAAAAGGGGGCACTTATAATTGAAAAGTTCCAAAAAAAGGGCATTTTTTAATTTTCCCTTGTTCGCTTAAAGAAGTCTTGGATATTAGAACCCACGCGTTTGGCCATGCTTAAAAGTCCTAGCGTTAAATAGCGCAGTATGCGAAAATCATACAGAATAACATTTTGAGGCAAGAAAATGCAGAAAAATAGGGCGCGAAGAGTGAGATGCAGTGAAAAAAAATCATGCATCGTTACAACAAAATTTCAAGGATATATTGTTTTATGTCCCTTTTTTCCTAAACATAAAAGGGGGCAAATTTTCCAAAAACGGGGCATTATGGCCACCCTGCGCTCAAGCTGAGCCCCGCAGTTTTCACTACTCATCCTATGTCCCACACTTTTTAACTACAATTTTCGAAGTTATTCAGTTTTGACACTCTGGTCCGAAATTCTGGAAGGATCCCGATTTTTGGCACTTCTTTAGTCCTCCCCCCTCTACGGATTTTTTGGAAAAAGACCCAAAATCACCTCCCCAACTCATTTTTTCTGCTAAACACGATAAAAAAAAACACTTCTAAACGCTTTCTGAATTTAAAATTATTGAATTTTGTCAAAAAATTTTGCATCACACCCTTCAGGGATAGATAATACATAATTGTAAAGGGAGCCATTTCATCAAGCTTTTGTTTTTCAAATTAATCAGATTTTGGCTACGAAATCGGAATATTTGCTATATTTTTGGACCAGACTGTCAAAACAGGACTAGTATGAAGTGTATGACTTCAGGCTAGATCGAATTTAAAGTGGGGGCACTAAATCAAAGTTTGACTGCGTAAAAAACGAAGCATACCAATATTCACATGTTTTTGATGAGGGAACTCCTCCTAGAGGTCTTAATTCCTCTACTTTAACCCATCCTAGTCCATAGTAGTAGATATCCAAAGCAGATGGGTTACTCTTGCTCATTTTGGTCTCACTTTTCCACAATTTTTCCATAGTTTCTTTGCAGAGAAATGGCGAAGGACTAGAGTGAGGAGTAGATTGATGGCTTAAAATGAAATTTTCGTTTTTTAAATCAGTGCTGTAGTTGAGCCACCTGTATAACATAGTATTTGCAAAGGTCAGCAGGTCTTGAACGTTAGATATAATACCTCCACCAGCCCACTTGTTTGAGTTGTCCACTTCAGGCACATTTTCTAAGCGATGATTTTTGTTGCGAAGATAATACCTTAATTTTTTTAAATGTCAAAAAATTAGGTTTTACCATGTGACCGAAAAGTTCCCGGACAAAGTTTAAAGCCAATTTTTTCAGTAAAATAAGAACATAAATGTATTTTTTTGGTATCATCAAAAAGCCCTTGTTCTCCTCTCTTGAATAGTGTATCGCTTGTCGTTTTATGTCAATAAATTCCATGCTTTAGAATGTCCGATCTGAGAGCAGGCATTATGTGACTTTGGGAAGAAGGGAAGAAGCAAAGTGAGATCGCTCGGGATATGAATGTTCCAAAGCAAACTGTTTCGGATGCCATCAAGCGATTTCGTGAAACAGCTGCTCTGTCTTCATTGCGGCCGGTTTTATGAAATCGCTTGATGGCATCCGAAACTTAGACAGAGCAAGAAGACAGAGCAAGAAGTGGGCGACCAGCTACAGCAACCTTTGGAACATTCATATCACGAGCGATCTCACTTTGCTTCTTCCCTTCTTCCCAAAGTCGCACAATGCCTGCTCTCAGATCGGACATTCTAAAGCATGGAATTCATTGACATAAAACGACAAGCGATACACTATTCAAGAGAGGATAACAAGGGCTTTCTGATGATACCAAAAAAATGCATTTATATTCTTATTTTACTGAAAAAATTGGCTTTCAACTTTGTCCGGGAACTTTTCGGTCACATGGTAGTCATATTTGGACTTTTTTAAAATGAGAAATCTCGTCTTCACTTTACTAAAGCCTTTTGTAATAGCTTGTAGTGGTGTTTGCGATCGATATATGGTAATGATGTTTTATGTTTTTTTTGCGATGCGAATTTTTTTTTCGATGCAAAAGTTTAGACTCAAATTTTTTTTCAAATTTTAGGGTGGCCAAAAAAGTTGGTGTTTTATGTGGAAAAGGATTAGAAAACAGCTTTTCTGTCGTTCAAAGCAAACAAAAATTACTCAGGAGTCGTTTAAACATGATTTACAAAATATTACAAAATGCGGCCTTCAATGAAGAAGTTTTTTTGCAGATCTGCTCAGTTTTTTGCAGATCTGCTCAGTTTTTTGCAGATCTGCCCATAAAGTAAAGAACTAACTTTGCCCTGTTGCCAACAATGTTTTGTTTGGTGTCCACAGAAGTGTTGCGCATGCCGAGCTCATGGAACATCTCTGTTAGAAGAAGCTCAAAATTCTTGTTAGCACATTTTTCTAGAACAGCACTCAGCAAGGTAAAGCCATGGGTAGTGTAGTTAAATTTGTCGCCAGGTTTGCTTAGCAAGTCATCATCTTTGAAAATATCCAAAGCATCAGTCACTGTTTTGTAGGCTGTGTTAGAGTAGAACTCTTGATGGTGTGAGTCTAGTTGCTGGCTCATCAAACTGGTCACATTGTCTTGGTTTTTTGTTGTAGAGTCTGCTTCAGGCTGAAAAATGGCCAAAAAATTATAAATAAGTTTTTTTTACTAGAAACTTTATTAATAAAATGTTGCTTTGGCTTTCTAAGCTTGTATATATACAGGGTGTCTTGATTTTTTGTCCCCCTTAACTTTAGTCATAACTTTTTTTCTAAATCATATCTTTCAATCTTTTTTGAATGTTAATTGAAGCTTAGGGAACAATTGTGTTAAAAAAATTGACGCTACTGAATATACACCTGAAAAAGTAATTTTAAAGGGCGCATCTCTGACCCATCAAGCACCCTGCGCCCCCGAAGGGGCGCAGGGTGCTTTTGGCCATTTTTCAGCAAAGAGTACCACAAAGTATCACTATAATGGAGGTCAGACTTTATACCGTATTTCTTCTAATTGCCGCACAGTCTCTAATTACCGCACACCCCTAACTTTAAAGACTTATATCTCGGAGCAGAGTGAATATTTGATGCATTTTCTTAACTCCCACGAGCTCTACCGATTCCACTTTTCAGATCTTGGTTAAGCACCCGAAAATCTCTAGATCGAATTTGAAAATTTCCGATTTTCGGGTGATTGAAAAATAAGCGCACATGTGCGGCAATTAGAAGAAATACGGTAGTTGAAGTTTTTTTTGAAAATTGCTTGGCGAGCACACCCTTAAAAGTTGCAAACTTTCTATTTCACCGACTGATTACGGACTAATACTTTTAAAAAATTCGAAATTTGATAAAGTTGTTAGTTTATACTTTTGAGTTTGATTCTTCTTTATTTTCAGCCGCTGAAAGAGTTTCGCCGGCAATAGGATGATCATTGACAGGATAAGTTCCTAATCACTTCAAAATATTTGATTTAAATTTTTTGATTCAGAATATATGAGTTGAAAGCCAAAAAAGCGGCGCTTGCAGACAAGAGTGGAGCAGGGGTGGCAAGTTTATCGGGGGTCGAAGTCCAGCAGCCAAAAAAGGAAAGTAGAATCGCATCTATTTTTTTTAAATTGCTCGAATTTAGTAACTCTAATATGCATGCTTTTTAATGCATGCAGAGTCACTTTCGAGTGATTTGTGTCTAAGGTATGTGGGTGTGTGCATATCGACCTCAACCCACCAAGCCCCCTACGTTACACCCCCTTTTGATATTTTTGTCAAATAACCTTATTTTTAAAATGTGATTTGATGGACAACGAACAAAGATTTTTAAAAACTTTTTTACATTATTGTTTCCTTTGCTCTGAAAAATATTTAAAAAAAGATCGAAAAGATAAGACTTCTTGAAAAAAGTTATAGCCAAAGTTAACGGGGACGAAAATTGGGCCAAACTGTATATATATACAGTGTGTGTCAAAAAAAACTTGACCACCTAAAAAAATTGGTGTACGTAACTCAAAGAACTCACACTTTTTCACTATGCCCGAATTCATATTGGCTCTCAAACACACTGCAAATTTTATTCTATGAAGAACATTGCAGAGGAGTGGATAAAATATGACTTGCGTTAAAAATTGCTTTAGAAAATTGATTTTAATTGTTTTAGCAAAGTGGTCAAGTTTTATCGACACACCCTGTATTAGGTTGTGCAATAATTTCGGTTTTTTTAACTTTTTCGAAAAAATTAGTATCAGACAGAGCATGCATTTTCAAAGCTATTACAAATGCTATTTTAGATCATTTAATATTTTTCGCAAAGTCACCGTGCATAAGCAAAACATCTTTTTCGGCAGGCTTTGCGTACGTGCGTATACAGAGCCTAAAAACGGCAGTCTACCTCTCTTGTTGATTTGCTCAAATAAGTGACTCTATTTTCTTATAATAAAAACATATGACCAATTTTTTTAAAGCAATGAAAATTTTGAAAGATTATTAGTGAACAAGCCGAATAGGCACCTAAAACATTGATTTTGAACAATTTTTGGGGTCTCAAGCTCGATCAACTTCTTGAGCATACCATTTTCTGCCAAGTTCAGAAATAAAACTCGAAATTTTAAGCATCACATGTCAATTCTGATGAGTTTTCTAAACTCTAAGCCCTGGTTCACCCTTAGAAACGTTGAGAACAAAGAGATTTATAAATAGGAAGTGGGTTAAGAAAGTGTGACGAACATAAATTGTTGACAGAGAAACCGTTCAAAATATTATATGTGAATATTTTAAACACTCTACAGGACGAAAATGCTAACTGCCTCGATTTTGCGAATTAGTTTTACTAAATGCCGTAATTAGTATAATCCAAAAGTGTCTTTGCGTTGACGCTTCTTTTTTTATCAAATTTATTTCAGGCACTTCACGAACTGTACGTTCTATCAAGGTGGTGGGTCTGAGAATGAGAGACTTTCTGCGTCCAGCTTTTCGTTTTATACCTTTTCTACCACTTCCTTGCTGTGGATCCGGCACACTGGGTGATTTCACTTTGTTTACCAAATTTTTTGAACCTCTTTTTGAAATTTTTTTCAGATTCCGACCCTGTGACAAATCGGGCAATATTCTGCCACCGGTGGCAAGAGCTTCAGGACCGGCTGTTTTTCCAGCTGTTTTCAGCATTGGGAGAAGGACACGCCAAAGTCCTCGAAAAACACTTTCAATTCCAACTCCTCTTTGACGAGATGCACGGACAAAATAGCCTCCATGACCACGCTGATCAGGAGGCAGTCCTTCGAAAAAACGCTCCTCACTTCCTTCTCCTGTTTGAATAAAATTGCTCAAATGCGGTGAGCTCGTGTCAAAAATAATATGGACTATTTTTAACAATTACGTATTAAACATTAAATAAATGGTATACAAGTTTTAATAAACAATTGCCTTCTTAAATAGTAGTGTTACCACAAGGATACCTTGCTGGAGGGGTAAAAGCCATCCTTTAATGTTCCTTACTTGTATGGATATTTCACGTACTTCTCGTGGCTGTACTTTGCTGAAGAGCACAAAATCATAAATCCGCTCAAAAACTTCTCCTGGTTCCCGCTGACACAGACAATTCTGAGCAAAGCTGTCATTTGATCACCCACAATGACGTCATCAATCAAACCGGGAGCGTAGATGCAAAAGTGGCTGATGCCTCCCTTGAGATCACATGGATATTTTGCAACCTGCTTATCGAAAATGCTCTCATCAGTTTCCTCATACCCCAAAACATAGCAGGTTCGGGGTGAAAGGACCACATTTTTTATATCTGTATTCGTAATTTGATGCTGGAATCGCCCTATATCTGACAAATGAACGAACAAAACATTGCTCAGAGTATCTCATAATTTTTGTTTTGTCCATGTAATTGGATAAATCAGGCACTTTTTTTGCTCTTCCTTCTTTTGTTCCAATGTCTGCTCAATATTTTTAACTGGTTCTTCATTATGCACAATATTTTTTACCTGCTCTTGACGCACTTGTTGATCATGGCGTGCTTGAAAATGGGGGCCAGAAGCAGCACGTGGTCTAGATGGGAATCGAAGATCGTAGATCGAAATCGTATCTAAGGTATGGTCCTTCGGGGGCGCAGAGGGCTTGGTGGCTTGGGGTTGAGATGCGCACACCCACATAGCTCAGATATAAATCACTCGAAAGTTACTCTGGATACATGAAAACATATGCATACCAAAGTTTCTATATGCGGTATACTCCAGAAGGTAAAAACCTGTTCAAAATCTATCATTTTTACCTTCATTCAACTCGAAAAATGCTAAAATTTGGCGAAAAGTACCCTGAAATGACCATCTGCTTCTGAGGGGCGGGAGTCAAAATTTTTTGACAAAATTCAAATTTTTTCATCAGAAAGAATTCAGAAATCCTTTTTTTATCGCGCAAAGCAGAAAAAATGAGTTCGGGAAGTGATTTGGGTCACTTTTTAAAAAAATCCGAGTATGGGGAGGCAGTATAGGGGGCACCAAGCAAAAATCGTGATTTTGACTTCATATACCAAAAACGTTGCCATCAAAAACTGAGTCGATTGGCGTTTACAGAATTTTGAAAAACAGCTGACAAAAAAAGGTATGGCCTCTTTAAAGTGGCCAGAATTCTTGAATCACCCTGTACTTGCTCAAAACACATTTTCATATATTTTTCATATTATATATTGGACAAAATTTTCGTCACACTTCATTTTGTTCATAACTTTTTAAATTTGCGGTATTTTGAAACGATCTTTTTTTTGTTTAAAAGCTGAGATTCTAGACAATCGAAAAGTGCCTTTTTACTAAAAAATTGGAATATTCGACTCGAAATTTTTCGAGTTCAACACGACTCGACAACTCTATTTAGGAAACTTTCAAATGTGATTTTTAAAAAACAATAACATGCGCCCCAGACTAAATGAATGCGAAAAAGAAAATTTCTTCGGAAATTTTATTTGATGCTGTTATTTTTTTGAAAATTAAAAATGCCTTTTTTCGTGAATTGTTTGGAACAAAAGCCTATTTTCAAGGGCGCTGCCTTTTTCTCCAAAATTTGGGGTTGGATCCCCGCATATCATGTTGTATGCGTACTCTTAAGAATTGCTGTAGAATAAACAAAAAAAAGAGTGTGGATTTTGCCACACTGTCCTTACGAGCGAGCAGTGATCCCTAAAGTTGGACTTTTTCACTCAATCCGTCACTCAATCAATAAAACCATGCCTAAAACAACCTCCTCTGCACGACAGGCATGAAAATAGGGGTTAGAAATCGAAGTAACAAAATTTTCTTATACCTTGTCCAAAATTACAAAAATCGCTTTTAAACCCAAAAAGATAAAAAATATATGAATTATTGCATTGTTTGTGTGTCTGTTCACAAGTAAATAGACAAAAAATCAACAGTAAAGGATCAATCATCAAAGAGCACAGCAAGAACAGAAGTAAACAAGTAGCATATATACACTCTTCCAACACTTCACTTTTATTTATTCTTTATATTTTGTTCCAGAAATTTTTTCGCTAACTATGAAGTGTGATTCCAAAAAACTGATCGATGCTTTGTTGATAGGCCAGAAAAGTGGCTCTATTATTCCTTGTTCTCTGCATCAAGAAATGATTCTAGACCATTACAACAAGCCCAAAAATATGGGTAGTATGGATGAGGAAGATGTGGACGTGGGAACCGCAATTATATCTGCACCTGTCTGCGGGGATATGCTTAAGTTGCAGATCAGGGTAGGTTTTTTTTCTATAATTTTTGAAGTTTGGCGAAAATATATTATTACAAATTGACTGAACTATCTCAGTATAGTGGGCACCAAGCAAAAATCGTGATTTTGACTTTATATACCAAAAACGTTGCCATCAAAAACTGAGTCGATTGGCGTTCACAGAATTTCGAAAAACGGCTGACAAAAAAAGTTATGGCCTCTTAAAAGTGGCCAGAATTCTTGAATCACCCTGTACTTGCTCAAAACACATTTTCATATATTTTTTATATTATATGTTGGACAAAATTTTTGTCGCACTTCATTTTGTTCATAACTTTTTAAATTTGCGGTGTTTTCAACCGATCATTTTTTTTGTTTGAAAGCTGAGATTCTAGACAATAGAATGACACTTTATTTGTATTGTTATCGCTGTTAACAGATGGAAATTTTTTAAATTGAAAAATGTTTTAATTTTTCCCCTAATTATAGGCAAAGTGGACTACCAGAGCAAAACATGACACTCTTTATTCAATTCCTAGCATAACAACGAACAAGAAACATAACAACAACTGAGATTCACACATTTTCATATAATTTCTTGACACTTCTTCCTTCCACTTCGAATCACCTTTGAAGACGACGCTGGTAGATGATCATAATGGAACGATTGATCATTGCCTGAGGAAGGTTGTTAAAGCACTGCTGAATTTTCTCACGAAGCCCCTAGAAATTGGCTGGCTGAGTGCGGTAAACGACTGACTGGAAGTAGCCCCACAAGAAGAAGTCGCACGGTGTGAGATCAGGAGAGTATTGCGGCTCGATCGTGCAGTCTATTTCGCCTGAAAGTAGGGCAAAATTAAGATATTAAGATAACTTGACAAATTTCCATCTGTTAACAGCGATAACGACACAAAAAAGGTGTCATTCGATTGCCTAAAATGTCAGCTTTCAAACAAAAAAGATCGTTTCAAAACACCGCGAATTTAAAAAGTTATCAACAAAATAAAGCGTGACGAAAATTTGGTCTATATGGTATTCCGCATTTCAAATTTGACTGGAAAACCAGTTTTCAGACTTCAAATGGTTTCTATTTTTGAAAAATCTAACTTTTGGAAAATTTATATAATTAATATAAAAGAGAAAATTCTCAGCTTTCATTTGCTACATTGCGTCTCAAAAATTCAACTTTTCGCATTTTTTATGCAAGAAAATTATTTTCATCATTTGTGCCTTATATATGACGTAAAGTGTGGGCTATTGTCTTACCTGCACTCAAATTTGCAAATGTGATATTTATGACCTACATCTACTTTTTGATTTCATGTTGAATGGAATAATAATAAAAAAAAGTTGCAAAACAATTGAAAAATCAAAGGTGATCCGAGGTGGGGTTAAACTCGCGACCTTGAAGGATACCGCCTTTTTTCTAGTATAATCCAACGATTTATCCACTACACCATGAAATTTGTAGAAAACTCACTTACTGCCATTTTGAAAGGCCGTGGGCCCAAGACTCTAAGATACAGTAAAATAAAGCAATTACAAATTTCAAACTTTGTTGATAAGACCAAAATAAACAAGTAATATTCAAAGAACCTATAAAACTGCTCTCTGAATTTTAAAGTTACAGTCAAACCTCGTTTATCCGGCACCCCCAAAGTTCCCCCTGACACTTTCTTTAGCTTTTCGAAGTCTTTGCTAAATGTGATTCGCCAGTTAGTCGAAATATCGCAAAGATTCTGTTTTGCCGTCGTTTTCAAATTTTTAAATTTCGTCAAAGACCGCCGACCTCGGTTATCCGGCACCTGATTTTCAAAAAGGGTGCCGTATAACGAGGTCCGCGGTCTTTATGACGAAATTTAAAAATTTTGGAAAAACGACCAGCAAAAACAGAATCCTTGCGATATTTCGGACTATTTATCTATTCGGACCATTCAGCAAAAGACTTCGAAAATTGAGCTAAAGAAAGTGTCGGACCCAAGGCGAGAACGAACTTTTGGAGGTGCCGTATGAATGAGGTTTGACTGTAGTACCAAAGTTGCCAATCTTGGCCAAGATTGTCCCCATTTTCAAATTAATCATGGCGCCAATATTGGCATTTATAAATTCTACATTGAAGTAGTCAGGTTCGAAACTTTTTCTAAATGTATCAAAACTTGAAAAGAGTTAATTTTTGTCATTATTTAGGTGGATGAGGTGGGTCACATAACAGACTCTTGCTTCCAAACCATGGGTTGTGGAGCAACCACTGCTAGCGGGTCCATAGCTACAGAGTGGATCAAAGGAGAGTCCATAGAGTTTGCCCACCACATTGATGACAAGAAGATTGCTAAAGCGCTTTCTCTGCCAACCACAGAGCTTCACGCATCCAGTATGACTAATATGAACACTTAAAAATATTTTCAAAACATGAATTTCAGTATTGACTCAAAATGCTATTGAATCAGCCATCGAAAACTATGAAAAGAAGCAGACATAAAATAAGAAATTGTAAGAATTTGTGTATTATATGTACGGTTGAGTTTCGATTTCACGGGACCCCGGTTTAACGGCATTATAAAGCTTATTATTAAAATACCTGGTGAACAAAAAGTCCTTGGACACTTTTCTAGCTCATTTTTAGTAATATTTTTTCGATTGCAAAATCAATCCAAAAATATGGTTTTGTAGCACTTTTCTTCTTCTTTCAAATGGTATATAAACTACAGGGTGGCCCATTTAAAACTCCGGAGCCATAACTTTTTGAGTTCGCGGTTTTTCGGAGAGATCTTTTTTTTAACGCAAGAGGAGACGATGGCAAATCGAATCATATCAAATGTTTAGTATTGTTTTGTTTTCATTTTTGAGAATTTTAGCTTTTAACAGATTTTAGATGCCTTACACGCCGGAAGAAAGAGCTCAGTGCGTTGAATGGTTTATCGAAGGAGAAAAATAAGCGTTGTCAGCCTCAGGAGATGATCAACAGAGCAATAGAAACATATCAAAGTCGACTGGAGTACTACCTAGCCGTCAACAGAAGAAGCACTGAGAAAAAATATGCCGATTAAATGTTCAACTTCTATGAAAATGTTTTTATTTGTTTTGTTGCAGTTGTTTGCCGTTCCAAATAAAATGTTATAATGAATGCTTGGTATGATTCGATTTGCCATCATCTCCTCTTTCGTTAAAAAAAAAGATCTCTCCGAAAAACCGCGAATTCAAAAAGTTATGGCGAAAACTAACTCCGGAGTTTTAAATGGGCCAGCCTGTATATTTAGAGTAATTCCGTAAATCCTCTAATATAAGACTTTTGAGACCACTTTTTGAAGAATGTTTATAAATTACCACCTATTTTGTAGCTCATTTCACTGGCTACAAAATGGGTGGTAATTTGCATACGAGCATTCTTCAAAAAGTGGGTCAAAAATACAATGCCAAGAACACGATTTTGAATCAAAGGGGGTGGGTCTTATATTAGAGGATTTACGGTACATTATTTGGCTTGAAATAACATGATATGGGTATCGAGGTGTTTTTAGAACCTTGAGGGATCCTTGTACCTCTTTTTGTGGACCTTCAGAGCTGGGTAACAGAGTTTTCATGATTTCCTGATCCCGTGATTTGACAGGCTTATCAAATCACGTGATTCGACAGTTAATCAAATCACGTATCAAATCAAGCAAAAAATGGGGATTTTATCAAATCAAGCGAAAATCGGTGGACACGCTTCCCTATCAAACCACGTGATTTGAAAGTTTATCAAATCACCTATCAAATCAAGCATGAAATGAGGAATCTTATCAAATCAACTATCAAATCAAATGCCGAAAATCGTTATCAGGAAATCTCTGCTGGGAAGGTGGGGGTGGGGTTTCGCATTTTTCATTTATTTAAAAATACTGTTTCGACGTCTCTTAAGTAATTTTTTTATGCTTAAAACGATAAAAAAACTATTTTCGAACACTTTCATACGTCAAAAGCTGATTTTTTTGCGAAAAAAAATTTTCACCAAAATTTGACCTTTTGCCTTGGGGGACCAAGGCTTGGTTGGTTAGAGATGCGCGCACTCACTTACCTTAGACATAATTCCGAGCAAGACACTTGATCATAAAATGCATATAAGAATCTTTTTGCCCAGCTCCAGTGGCCAAAACGGGGTAGAATACCCTTATATAAGGTGGTTTACCTTGGTCCCCCAAGGCAAAAGGTCAAATTATGGTGAAAATTTTTTTTTGCAAAAAATCAGCTTTTGACGTATGAAAGTGTTCGAAAATAGTTTTTTATCGTTTTAAGCATAAAAAAATTACTTAAGAGACGTCGAAACACTATTTTTTAATAAATGCGCCCCTCCTCCCCCCAGTGCATAAGTACTGAAAAACGAGCCAGCCGGAGCGGAAAATCGCGAAAATACATCACTGCCTAGGACTAGCTCTAGTTCTACAAGTCGTTCAAAATAACTCAAAAGAATACAGTGCAAGAAAAAAAGTGTTCCCCTTCAATTCAAATTTTGGACACGCCGCTGCGCGCAAAAACCATGGTTCTTTAAGATGCTACATCAATATCTTATTTTGTAGCGCCCTTTATTAGCTGGAAATTTTCATTACTTGATTTTTAGTAAGAAGACAAAAGACTATTTTGATTAGAACCGTAGCCTTATAGGCATAGCCACAAAAAGTTTGCCTACCGGTTTTGGATAGTGCCTAACACCACTCATGTGGGACAATAGTTGTCGAGTGGTGATGTCTACATCTACATTATCCACCTTCTTTTTAGGATAATTTGGCAAATATTCCTGCAAAAAGTAAAAACAATTCAAGCAGTTAGTGTGTAAGCTAGCTTACGTAAATGGACTTATCCAAGTCCAGTCGACCAGTCTCCATCAACTTTGCAGCTATAGCTGAAGTTATTGACTTGCTGATGGAGGCTATCCTCATGACAGTGTGACCATGGCAAAGAGCACCTGTCTCCACATCTGCTACGCCAAAACCCCTTTGCCAGACGGTTTGTTGATTGACAGTGACTCCAATGGACAGGCCTGGAATGCCATTGACTGTCTAAAAGTGCAGAACTTTAAACTTTGGGACATAAGTTTTTCTCTGGCAACATATACCATAAACCTCTGGACAGCTGCTTCAGCCCTTTTTATACAATCTGATTTGTGGCATTGCTTGTAATGGTGGTTGGCAGGGTTTTGAAAGTCTTTGTTATCTTCTTTGTGTGATTTGCTTGTATTTGACAAGCTGAAAAGTGCAGCTGACGCAGCTGTAGTTGAGAGTCCAGCGATTGGATAGAGATAATTGAATTTCATTCTACAAAATTTGTATACAAGTTTTTGAACCGGTAGTTAAACAGTCACCGTATTACCCACTCATGTGGGTACTTCTATTGATTTATTTTTATAAAAATTACAAAACACATCTATTTTAAATTTAAAAGAATAGTAATAAAAATTAAAAATCTTCCAAAGAGCATCATGGAATTAATTTTCGAAGGTCTTTATCGAGTTGACTGAAAAGCGCAGCAGGCAGTATCGGATTAAACATTGAAACAGGGTTTCGATCTCAGAAATTAAAAAAAATTAAGTCAACTTAAAATTTTTAAGCGAAGAGCTTTTCTGGTGTCCTCCTAGAACCACCTAAAAGCTTGTTTTTTTTATATTTTATCACTTTTTATGTGTAAAAAGCATGTTTTTACCCGGTCGATCAAAAGATCTTCGGTGCCTCGGGTTTAAATACCTGAATCGTAAATTACTCGAAAGTGACCCATGATGCATGAAAATAGTATGCAAACCAGAAAAACCTTTGTTGAATAAAAAAATTTTACTATTTCTATCGTAAAATGACAAAATAAGGTTATTTTACATAATTTACTACAGAAACAAATTAAATGCACAGCAAATGTAAATTAAGGCTTGGTTGGCAATTATTTTAATGCATTTCAAATTCCCACAAGAATATAAAAATTAAATGCATACATTCAAATGCGGACTTACTCAAGCTTCTTAGACTTTTTTGAGGTATGCACACACTTCAAACAAACGAACAAGGAAACCTATCAAACTGTACGAATCAGATCAAGAAATCCATGTAGAATCAGTAAATACAATGAAGAAAATGTGTCCTTTATTCGCGACGACAAATTACATTCCCGGCAAATCACGGTTGAGGTGGCAAAAAAGCTTCATCTTCATCATCTTCCATCCTGTTGTGTTCCGCCGGAGTGCAGTAATGATCCCAGCTTGCGAAAAGACTCTCTCAACCGGCAAAGACAATGTGGGAGTACTCAATAGCTCAATGGCAATAATGGCGATCTTCTTCCACTCCTGAAAGTTAATTAAACTTATTCATAAGTAAGCCTAAGTAATGAAGCTTGGATGCAAAGATTTTCATACCCCATTGAGATGACTGGACCAAAAAGCGAGAGCATCAACTGGATTGCGCAAAGATCCGTTCATTTTGCCTAAGAGAGCGAAAAACTGTTTGAACTTTTGGGGCCCGTCGATGTGTAAGAAGGGGTCGTTTGATGCACCCATCTCATCCAATATGGAGTTGTAACAGGAGCCTCTTGATTCTCATTGCCGATCTAGAATGTAATTGAATGAAATAAAAAACTAGGCGCTTTGTCTCAAGACATACTTCTACATGACCTCGCAAAATAACCCACGTTTTCGTCTCAAGACGAATTTTCAAATTTTTCAACATGACTGACAGTGACTGACAATGATAGTCACTGTCAGTTACTTTTTTAACCCTAAATGACTGTCATGGGAGCCACTGATACAATCACAAGTGTCCAAAACTGACTCTTTTTCTTCAATCCCATTTTCACTGTCTTTTAAGATTTTATTTAATTCTTGATCAACCGAGAGTTGGCTGTAATATATAGAATTAAAAACATATAAAAAAATTGATTATATTCTTATTTATCTTGAAATATTTAAATATTGAACTGTTCTGCTGAAAGCGGCGATTTTTGAGTATAAAAGAGACTTCGTCCCAAAGTACAAACTTGGTTTGAAATAGCGCAATAAAAAGAGTTTTCCCGCTTGGACGAAGTCAAAGAAGTATTACTCTTCTAATGTATTGATGCATATGGTGGTCATTTTGTTGAGTGAAATACATGTTTGATACACTACTAAAAGAGGAGATCTAGGGCTACAAAATTATATATTCAGAATATTTGTGTTGGTTTTGAACTATTGTGTAAAGTAGGTTTAAAATTCTGACAAGGACTTTTCTCGCACCCGGTAGATCAAACCAACCAAATTTTTCAAAGTGCGTCGTTAACTCGAGCTATCGTTGTATAGAGCGTAGTTAACTGTATTATTGCAATTATTATAAATTATGCTGTCCAAATTTATTTTTCATATATCATATACATTTCATATATATATCAAATAATAGAAAAAATCATAAATACTTTATTTAGGCAATAAACATCTATAAGACAGCAAAATTATTGCATTTATTTGTGGAATGAAGAACTGAGGTATTTTACATGCATATTTTGGTATTACTACTGTTAAAGGCACCAAATAAACCTCTTGCTATTTTTTTGGCCTTGTGCTCAGGCTCAGAGTAGGCAGGACGAGCTCAAACATGTTTTTAATTTTTTGTAGTTCGGATAACATGTTGGAGTCTGTGCTAACGCACCTTGACCTTATTTGCTCCTAAGCCGAAAAAAAGGGGGAGCAAAGGGATTTGCGGGTCACGCTCTCGAGACCAGTAGTAATTATATTTTTTAAAAACTTCTGGGTTCTATCGCAGAAGCGGTTGCCAAAATTCGCCTTGGTGCCCCCTGCTGTTTTTTTGCAAAATACGCCTTGTCCCCCTGTTGTTTTTTTTTGCAAAATTCGCCTTGGTCCCCTGCTGTTTTTTTGCAAAATTCGCCTTGGTCCCCCTGTTGTTTTTTTGCAAAATTCGCCTTGGTCCCCCTGCTGTTTTTTGCAAAATTCGCCTTGGTCCCCTGTTGTTTTTGCAAAATTCCTTGGTCCCCTGCTGTTTTTGCAAAATTCGCCTTGGTCCCCCTGTTGTTTTTTGCAAAATTCGCCTTGGTCCCCCTGTTGTTTTTGCAAAATTTGCCTTGGTCCCCCTGTTGTTTTGCAAAATTCGCTTGTCCCCCTGTGTTTTGCAAAATTTGCCTTGGTCCCCCTGTTGTTTTTGCAAAATTCGCCTTGTTCCCCCTGTTGTTTTTGCAAAATTCGCCTTGGTCCCCCCTGTTGTTTTTTTGCAAAATTCGCCTTGGTCCCCCCTGTTGTTTTTTAATGTGTGTAATGTGTAAAAAACAACAGGGGGTACCAAGGCAAATTTCGGCAACCGCTTCTGCGATAGGCCCGATTTCTGCACTGAAATTTTACAATTTATATTATAAAGCAGAGAACCAACAGTTTTAGTTTGAAATCTATAAACATAATTCAAATATTTGCTGCAATCAAGTGATTAAATTTGATCGTAGGACACCCACGTTGTTTTTATAAAACAGTTGGCCCTTTTGCACAATAGGAGATGAGTTGCCTTGGTCCAGCCTGTCATTTTTTGTATTTTTTAAGCGGCACTTCTCCGTTTTGGCCACTCCCCCTAAATTTTTGAATAAATCTAAACCTAAATCGACGTCATAAACTACTTTTTTCTGCTGAATACGATACAAGAAACATTTCTAAACAGTTACTAATTTAAAAATTTATCCAAAAAAAGTTTGACTTTAACTTTTCAAAAGTAGATGGTTTTTAGGGTGTTTTTGACTAAAAAGTTGTTCTAGGGGTGGCAACCGCAGAAGTACCTTTTAGGATTAGGCAAGAGTTGGCCAAGGTGTGTTAGGAAGGACTTAAAAATTAGTCTAATATATGTTTGACTCCGTCCCTAGCATACGCTGGCCAGCCCTCACCTAAGCCTAAAAAATCATCTAAAACAACAGGGGGGGACCAAGGCAAAAAACATCCTTTTTTTAAATAGGGCTAAAAATTTATCTGTTCATGCTAGTGATCACTCTTAACATGCGTATCAGCTACATTTTTAGCGGCCATTAAAACAGACAGACAAAAGTTTTGGATCGTGAAATAACTGTGCCACAAAAGCCCTTTTTAAGTGTGACTATTCGTCTAAAAAGATTTTGTCGAATAAGACTAACAAAAATACTCTTTTGTGAAAATAGATGCAGATTCAGGTTTCTGGACCAGTGGCTCAGCTGATTTGCTAGGAGAGCAATAGGCTATAGCATCTTCATTGGTTTTGTAAACTCCGTCTGGTCTACCTCGCACATACCATACAAACAAACACAAAGCTAGGGTCAGCAGTAAGGCAGTCAACAGGCCGATTGCTGCTGAAAATAATATAAAGTATAATTGGAACTTATTAAATCTGTTCACTAACACACTTCAACTTCCTTTAAATCTTGTAAAACTCGTTTTTTTTATAATTATGCATTTTTAGTTGACCGAAAAACCAAGTACCGTAAATAGAGCCGCCCTCTCTAATAGAGCCCCCTCTCACTTCGAGGGTCTGAATCTCGGAGCAAAGTCAATATTTTGCAAAGCTGTTCATTGCATTTTCTTAACTCCCACGAGCTCTACTGATTCTGCTTTACAGATTTTGAATTTTCACCCAAAAATCTCGAGATCGACCCAAAATTTTCCCGATTTTCAGAGAATTGAAAAATAAAGCCCCCAGGGGCTCTATTAGAACATTTACGGTAATAGGGTCCACCAGTGGGTTTTTGTTCTACTTTCTACTGAAAGTTATTACAGTCTGCTCTCGATAAACCGGCACCCCTGGGGACCGGGCTTGGAGTGCCGGTTTATCGAGAGTAGACTGTATAGCATATCGGTGACATCGAAATGTTTTTGAAAATTTGAAAAAAAAAACATTTTTACTAGTCAAAAATCAGCAAACAATCAAAAAATCGGCGCTAGTGTAGAACACCCCCCCCCCTAAAATCAGACCTTCTAAAAATCGTTGAAACTACCCTTTGGAACAACAAATTTAAGCTTAGCCCTTAGGCTTAGGTAGGCCAGCGTATGGAAGTTGTGACTAATAAGTGTTTTACGCACTTTTTCTGGGGTCTGGACCATATATTTGGGTGCTCTTTACTTAGGCTTAGGTTAGGCCAGCGTATGGAAGTTGTGACTAATAAGTGTTTTACGCACTTTTCTGGGGTCTGGAACATATATTTGGGTGCTCTTTACTTAGGCTTAGGGTAGGCCAGCGTATGGAAGTTGTGACTAATAAGTGTTTTACGCACTTTTCTGGGGTCTGGACCATATATTTGGGTGCTCTTTACTTAGGCTTAGGGTAGGCCAGCGTATGGAAGTTGTGACTAATAAGTGTTTTACGCACTTTTCTGGGGTCTGGACCATATATTTGGGTGCTCTTTACTTAGGCTTAGGGTAGGCCAGCGTATGGAAGTTGTGACTAATAAGTGTTTTACGCACTTTTTCTGGGGTCTGGACCATATATTTGGGTGCTCTTTACTTAGGCTTAGGGTAGGCCAGCGTATGGAAGTTGTGACTAATAAGTGTTTTACGCACTTTTTCTGGGGTCTGGACCATATATTTGGGTGCTCTTTACTTAGGCTTAGGGGTAGGCCAGCGTATGGAAGTTGTGACTAATAAGTGTTTTACGCACTTTTTCTGGGGTCTGGACCATATATTTGGGTGCTCTTTACTTAGGCTTAGGTAGGCCAGCGTATGGAAGTTGTGACTAATAAGTGTTTTACGCACTTTTCTGGGGTCTGGACCATATATTTGGGTGCTCTTTACTTAGGCTTAGGGGTAGGCCAGCGTATGGAAGTTGTGACTAATAAGTGTTTTACGCACTTTTTCTGGGGTCTGGACCATATATTTGGGTGCTCTTTACTTAAGTTTTAGAATGCATAAGTTTTGGGGGGGGAGTTGTATTCTATACTAGAGTCAAAAATCTTTCAAGCAGGCAGTTTATGAATTTAATGAGATGGAGAAAGTGGTCGCTTGAGTATCTGTTTTTGTTTAATTTTTATCCGAGTCTATTTTTTTTGATTACCTTCACTCAAACATGAATTTTGAATTTAAAAATGGATAATATTTAAAAATGACCGCAAATTGAAAAGCAGCATTTTTATTTAAATTTTCATGCTAATTTCGGAATTTTTTGCATTATCGTGTAGCCCAGGATCTCAGCTTTCTGACGAGCTATCAAACTTTTCAAAAAAAAATTTAGAAATGTAGGGTTTCAGTGGTTTGAATGAAAAACTTTTATTTTTGTCTAATTTTTCCAAACCCATAAATTTTTGAATTTTTAAAATCATTCAGTGGATTTTGAAAACTCCATGGAAAGCTGAGAATTTGGGCTACACGATGATGCAAAATTTTTTTTGAATAATTGGGAAAAAATTAACACAAAAAATTAAATACAAATGAAAATTTCGATTTTTCCGGTCATTTTTCAGAAATTTGGGTTCAAAATTAATTGCCACTTTCTAAAAATACCTTAAAACACGTTTTTTATGCACGGGGAAAATTCCGCGGGAGACAATTCCGCGACGGATAATTCCGCGACAGATAATTCCGCGACGGAGAATTCCGCGACGGAGAATTCCGCGGAATTTTTTTTCAAATATATTTTTGTCCCGAGAGGAATTTGAAAATATACAATAAGTTAAATTTTGACAAAGGTGAATATGGAATCGACCATGCTGAACACGAATCCGGTGTCAGAATTTGGTTTTTGCATAGCAGGGACGTCAAAATTGAAATTCCGCGGAATTCTCCGCCGCGGAATTATCTGTCGCGGAATTATCCGTCGCGGAATTGTCTCCCGCGGAATTGTCGCCGTGCCGTTTTTTATAGTTTTCATTGGTTGAAGGAAATATCAGGCAATATTTTGGAAATTTGAGATTCAAAATTTCTGTTCGAGTTCGTCCTAATGTACGCTGGCCTATCCTGCGCCCGTAGTGACCGCGATAATTCAGACTGCGTCCTGCCCGCCGTCCTAGCGTTTTTTGCCGGCCATCCAACCAGCCACTATTGTTTTTTCGTATAATTTTTTGCCGTCCTCGCTAAATTTTAGCCGGCCGTCTACTGTCTAAAATATTTCTGGTGACTGGCTGTCCGATCTATTCAAAAAAATTGTATGCTGTCTCCTTTTTTTATTCTTTGGACCGAGACGGCCCGGAGAACAGTGCGGTGACTGCGCGGTTATGGTGCAGTACAACTACTTTATTCTTAGTTCAAATTTTGACGAGGAATTTAGAATTCAAAAAAATAAAATTTCTAAGTTTTACAAGATTGCAGGTAGAGGAGAGGGAAGTGGTAATTTGGGATAATTGATGTACAGTCAAACCTCGTTTATCCGGCACCCCCAAAAGTTCGTTCCCGTTCCCGCCTTGGGTCCGACACTTTTTAGCTCAATTTTCGAAGTCTTTTGCTAAATGTGATTTGCCAGTCTAGTCCGAAATATCGCAGGATTCTGTTTTGCCAGTCGTTTTCCAAAATTTTTAAATTTCGTCATAAAGACCCGCGAACCTCGGTTATCCGGCACCCTTTTTGAAAATCAGGTGCCGGATAACCGAGGTCCGCGGGTCTTTATGGCTTTATTTTGGAAAAACGAATGGCAAAATCAGAATCCTTGCTATATTTCAGACTAGACTGGCGAATCCCATTTAGCAAAAGACTTCGAAAATTGAGCTAAATGTCGGACCCAAACGGACAAACTTTTGGGGGTGCCGGATAAACGAGGTTTGACTGTAATAAGTTCCGAAAATTCAGGTTATAATATTTCTGGCAAAATATTGCTGGCCAAACGAAAACTCAATAAAATCTTTAAAACATAAAGAACTCACGAGTAATGAGCAAAAGCCGTTGTTGACTCTTGACTATGGCAGATATTTGAATGTCTGAGTCAAAGGAATCTTCACCGTTTCCAGCTGCATTTTGCTCTTCCAATGTTCTGTGGTATTCTCTATAGAGATGAAAATTTAAAATTTTTTATTGCTGTATAGCCCAACATACATTGGATCAAATGGACAGCTGCCAAACTTGATGTCGCCTGAGTAAGACAGTCTTGAACCAGAAGGATTTTTGAGAGGGTAACCACTTCCAATTTTAAGTCTTGATACACATCCAGTAAAGTCTGTAAATATTGATAATCTTTAAAAGGTGTTCGGACAATCTGGCTGCTTACTTCTATCCACGAAGTTCCAGACATTGAGGTCGACAAAGAAGGAGAAATTGCCTTCTAATAGCACACCTATTTCTTCATTTACCTAAAAAAATTTAAAAATTTAATGCATTTTTTGGTTTCCTTTGAGGTGGTGAAGGGACATGCCCGTGTGTTTCGAAAACTTAGGCGAGGCTGATCCTGGTGGTAATATTGATAGTCTTAAGGGACCAGCAAATTTTTTCAACTGTTCCACTTTTTACTAGTTTTATGTCAAATTCAATATTGATGACTAGAGACAGAAGTACGGGACCCAACGGGATTCCGGGACGGGATTTTCGACCTAGATTGAGACCGGGACCGGGATTTTGTGGACCTAACCAACGGGATCCCGTACGGGATACCGGTAAAATGACCGGGATTTTAGTCTTTTTACTACTATTTTAATCGTTAACTATTCGTTAAGATGAGCGTTATCTGGAGCATCGGGCTATTCGAGAAGATATCAGCTAGTGAGGCGAAGTGTCGAGCATGCCATAAGCTAATAAAAACCACAGACTACAGCACAAGAAGGCTTTTCAAGCATGCAAAAACACACTCGGAATACGCTGCAAAGCTTAAAGATGCCGAAGAAAAGCTTTCGTCTCAGAAGAATTCCATGGATCGTTTCGTCAACATTCTGCCAAAAGGTTCGTTTTTGGAAAATTTCCGGTCCGACTAAATCTTTCATCAGGTCAGCTTTTTTTTTAAATTATTGAAGGAAATAACAGAGCTGCTTTAGCCTTACTGCTTATGGGATCAATAAGGAGTGGATTCGAATCAAACATGTACTTTGTGTGCAGCCATTTACTGGAAGTCACAACTTTGAAACTATTAGAGACAAGGTCAAACAGATACTCCGATCTTGGCACATTTCACTTGAAAAATGCCATGTGTTCCTTCGTGATGAAGGTGGTAACATGCGCAAAGTAATAGATAATTTTATTTGGATTTCTTCAAATTACTCTATTCTGTAGTCGTTTGAAACGGAAGGATTTCTTCACGCGGACTGTGGCGCTCATAAGCTCAACTTAGTCGTCAACAAATCTATCATTAAAGAGCAGGCTGTTTCCGCGATGCTCAATAATTGTCGGGCTCTAGTTGGTCATTTTAAGCATAGCAGTCTAGCAAAAGATAGGCTGGAGAATGAGCAAAAGCAGCTTAATCTTCCTCTACATACACTCAAGCAGGTGAAAATATTTAAAATATTTGCTCATACTTTTGACACTTTAAGTATGAACCAACTCGTTGGAATGCCACCTACTATATGACCGTCGAAATGTATCTGATGTGACATGAAAAAAGAAATTTGAATCTTGAGCCGGAAGAATGGGTGAAATTAAAGTTTTTGGTGGACCTACTGGATCCTTTGGAATGTGCGTTAAACAGATGTGCCGTAAAGATGAGCCGATTTCCATACATTTCTTTATTGCTAGAGCACTCACATCCGATATCCACGCTATTGTTGATCCCGAGCTGCGAGAAATTCGCAGAAGTCTGTCAGGTTTGATCGTGAAGAAGTTTGATGTGGAATATGAAAAGTGCTTTTTCAATTTACGGCTTCTAATTGTCACTAAGAAAATTTTTTAAGAATATACGGATTGGCTATGTTCTTGGACCCGCGATTTAAAGACAGAATTGCTTCGAACAAAGTGGAATTTCGGGCTCAAGTTGCTATCTGGATTCGGGAAAATTTCGGCAGGATAATTTTGTTGAATTAGTGCAGAATAATGGTAACATAACTTTCAATCAACAATAACGGATAATCCTGTCTATTATATTTCAGAAGTAAATTCAACTTTGCCAAAACGTCAGGAGTCATTTTTCGGAAGACACAGCCGACTGTTTGAGGATCACGAGACTCAAGAATCTAGTTCTCTTGATGCAGTTATGACAGAAGTACAGGCTTATGCAAAACCGGAATGTATCGATCATGATAAGGATCCGCTACTGTTTTGGAAGGTTGTTAATTTACTCAATTTGATCTTAATTATCAAGTTATTCATTCCTTAGGAATATGAGATGCTGTACCCGATTTTGGCCGGTCTTGCTCATCGATTTCTATCTGCTCCAGCAACAAGCCAACCAAGTGAGCAAGTTTTTTTCGTTGCCCATGACGTGTATGACTACAGAAGGAGCAATTTACTTCCTGAAAAGGCTGAGATGCTCATATTTTCAATAAAGCTCTGCGCAGATAAACTACTGCTATTGAAAATATTGTCGTTATTGTATTTGGGTTTCTTATTATGATCGCGCGTTGTCAATAAAAACGAGGAATGTAGTGAAGTTGTAATTGACTTTTTTGTTGGCCGGTATTGAGGTAAAACCGGGACCGGGATTTTCGAAATTGACCCAGCGGGATACCGGGACGGAACTTTGGGTCAAATTTTGATCCAACGGGACGGGATTCAGACCAAATATCGTTTTGAACCTCAAGCATTAGCTCACCGTTAATTTAAACTCCGTTTTTGAGGCACAAAACTTGATGTCCTTCATTTTGTTATCATTCAACGGAAATTTGTCGAAGGTAACATTGTGGTTGAAGAAGAAGCCGTCGTACATGCCCACATTTAAATGTCCTGCAAAATTGGGTTTAATTTCAAAATATATTTCATGGGCATCACTGGAGTTTCAGTGTGCTGATGCAAACTGCACAATTATGAATATTATCTATATTCACATTCAATAAATAAAATTGTGTTTTATGTGCGGCCAGGGCTGGTATTAATAAAGATTACCCTTACCTCTACCTTTACCCCTACCTCTACCTTTACCTCTACCTTTTACCCTTACCTTTTCCTTTACCTTTACCTTTACCTTTACCTACCTATACCCTACAACTGCTTCGGCGCCAAACGATTTATTCAACAACATAACACCAGCTTTGCACATATCCGGTGTGAACATTGCGAAAACTAAACAAAAACAACGATAAAGTGAGAGAAAAGCACAGTCTTGAAGAAGCGAGCAAAACTCAACAATCTGCACAACAATGAAACGCACACCAATGAAAAACGGACGTTAAATTCATGTTCAGCGAACTAAAATTGCCCTAGAAATGCTTTACGGGACAATATTTTGAAAATCGAGATGAAGGTGAAAAAATTTACCCTGATACCACCCATGGTAAAAATATGCCTTGGTCCCCCCTGTTGTTTTTTACCCTTACCTCTACCTCTACCTCTAGCTTTTATTAATACGGGTAGAGGTAAGGGTAGAGGTAAGGGTAAAAGGTAGAGGTAGCGGTAGGGGTAAAAAATTCTTTATTAATACGGGTAGAGGTAAGGGTAAAGGTAAGGGTAAAAGGTAAGGGTAAATCGATTATTAATACCGCCCCAGTTAGCAATGCATTTTTTAACAAGTGTAATATCAGATAATATTCATTTTCGATTTAAAGCCTCTTTGGCAAAAGTCGATCCCCCTTACCATTCGAATCAATGGACATGTTGTAAGAAGACTCAGCAAACAAAGCTTTAGACCTGATCAAAGACACATTTGCAGATTCACTGTAGATATTCATTCTGTAGCAGGTGGAGGTCATCTGCGATGGGTGTTGCCATGGAATGGATATTTGAGTGCCCAGAGGCACCCACATACCTACTTCTGAAAACAAAATGCTTAATTTTCTGAATTTTTAAAAATATTATAGGATTTTTAGGATTTTCTCATATTTTTTTAAACCCCATAGCTTAAGTGCGTCCTCGAAAGTCTAAATTTCACACTTGAATTTTTTATTGTCATTGTTCTTTGATACCGTATTTCCTCTAATAGAGCCTCCCCCTCTAATAGAGCCCCCTAACTTTGAGAACCTATATCTCAGCTCAGAGTCAATTTTTTGCAAAGCTGTTTTACGCGTTTTCTTAACTACCACGAGCTCTACCGATTGCACTTTTCAGATTTTAGTTGAGCACCCAAAAATCTCGAGATCGAATTCCAAATTTTCCGATTTTCGGGCATCCAAAAAATAAAGCCCCCGGGGGCTCTATTAGAGGAAATACGGTATATTTTTTGTGTGTAGCCCTAGATCTTGGCTTCCTAATCAGCTGCCAAACTCTGCTCAATAACTTGAGGAATATAGAGATTTGAATTTTTTTATATAGAATTGTCAAGAAGTTCTAAATTTCTGCATTTCTCAAATCATTCAACGGAGTCTGATAGCTTGTTCAGGTTTTCTATTGCCGATAAAGCCGATTCGATGAGTATGATACTATTCGGAAGATCCTTGGCTTTTTCAATTATTCTTTATCTTTTTCTTAGCACTTTTGGCTAGCTTTCGAACAATTATAAAATAAGTAAATTTTGTGGTAAATTAATAGCGATTACAGGGTAGCCCGGCCGAAGTAGAAATATAGTTCGAAAAAAATAGTGAAAAGTTACTTTCATCTCCTATATAGTATTTGGGACGGGGAACGTCTGTCGCCAATTTGAGTACATGTTTGGTCACAAGGAAAAACTTTTTTTAGTATAGTATTTTTATTTGCATGTTTATACACATTCGAAAGCTTTTTTAATGGCGGAGGACCTTTCGCAATCAGATTTGAAGATTGCTGTGAAAAAAATTGAGATTTTGCCCTTGAAAGTGAAAAGTGGTGGTTTTCAGGGTTGATCTTATGAGTGCCCATTTGGTCACAAGGAAAAACTTTTTTTAGTGTAATATTTTTATTTTCATGTTTATACTCATTCGAAAGATCTTTTAATGGCGGAGGACCTTTCGCAATTAGATTTGAAGATTGTTGTGAAAAAAATTGAGATTTTGCCCTTTCAAAGTGAAAAGTGGATTTATATTTGAATTTCAAAATACGATATAGGCGCCGATAGGCGCCTGCTGTCCCTAGTCCCAATTGATGTTTTGAGTTTGTTTGATATGTTTTTGTTTGCTTTTTCGATCAAATTTTTTTTTAAATTGAAGCTTGGAATCTCAGGAGTCGAATAGTAGTTTTAGATTTTGGTTTTGAAAATTTTTTTGGTTTCAATTTTCGGGTTATAGAGAGCAAATTGTAGTTTTTATCGTTCAAGAGTCAAAATCTCGGAGCTAAGTGGGTTTTACGGCCAGGGCGGGATGTCCATTTTGTAGCCCTAAATCTCAGCTTTCGTTTAAAAAAATCAGCAAAAAATGACAACTTTAAACAGGAGATGTGTACTCAAGTATGGAGTGGTCATTTAGAGGGAATTCGGATTTGGGCCTTCTTTTGAATTTTTGTTTTTTTGTCTCGAGAGGGAATTTTTTTATATACAATTCACGAGCTGTTTTTTGTTGTTGAATTTATTGTTTGCAAAAATATAACAGAAAATTCAGTAGTGAAGTTGTTCGTGATCCAACTTCTTTCTGTGTCGGATATGATGGAAATTTGGGTATCTGAAAAACCTTAAGCCTGATCTGAAAGATATTCAGGAACCTTGAATAATATAGTGCTCGCCTAACATTTTTTGGAGTGTTTTTGTTTATGTTCTGGGTCAAATTTTTGAATGTGCCAGGAGAGTAAGCAGGTGAGTCAGAAGAGTGAGCATGTGAACCAAGAGAGTAGGTAAGTGTGCCAAGAAAGTGAGTATGTGAACCAGGAGAGTGGGTAGGGATACCAGGACATATTAGTTGCATTAAGCAGCGTGGCCGCAAGCGAGGGCCAACGCGAACTAGTATTTTGTAATGAATTCAATCTTACCCTGTTCACACCTGTCGCCAGCAAAAGGTGTATGAGTGCAGTTGCATTTAAAAGAGTCGTACATCTCCATGCACTCCCCTCCATTCACACACTTTCTGCTGGAGCTGCAATAGCCTGTTTGGCCTAAGCGCACACCCATGGGGTTTAATTTGTTGACAGTTTGGCTCAGGGCTATCTCTTCGCCACACAAATACAAATTGCGGATTTGACCGGCATAACCGGTGTTGCCACGGCCTGTTCGAGAACCTAATGAAACATTGGATTATCAAAGTTGCCAAATTCAAATTTACTTACCAATCATGTAAGTGAAGGTGGAAGGCAGCAGGAAAAAGGAGGAAATACTCTTTTCTCTTTTGTCCACCACCAACTTCATGGAGTGTTTGTCGATCTCCCAATAGATAGTGTGCCATTTATTGTCGTTTACAGCCAGTTCACTGACCAGTTCATGACTCCTACCCGCATTCACTAGTTGACCAATCACTTTGCCTTCTGCAAATGTAAGTTGGTGATCAATGTGTTGGCAGTGAACTGTATCAAAGTGGAGTCACCGCATTTTTTCTAGATCCCCCCCTCGATTTAGAGGTTCTAAATCTTGGGGCAGAGTAAATACATCGCAAAGTTATTTATTGAGGATTGCAATTTTTTAAAATAAATAACGTTTTGGCATTTGGCTATTTCATCCAGGGGTCCGATTATATCCCTTAATTAAAGGCATTGCCCTTAATTTGAAAATTTTGCCTTTAATTTTTTTTTGAAAATAAAGGCACATTTTGACGAATGTTATGAAAGTTATGACTACTTGCTTGGGCAGAAAGAGTTGTTGAAAGCAGGAAAGGGGGGAGAAAAATATGTTGTTCGTCAATAAAGTTGTTTTTTGTTGATTTTTGTCGGGTTTGAAGCATAGGGACAACATGCCTTTAAGTTGCCTTTATTTTGGTGAAAATTCCTTTAAATTGCCTTTATTTTTGACACTAGATGCCTTTATTTTAGAAATTCGCGATCGAACCCCTGATTTCATCCAATGCTTTTTGCTTTTTCATTCCATGTTTTATTAGTTGTAATTTTTATATTTTAGTAAATTGATAAATCGAATTCGTTGTTTCCGATAAGTGATGCAAATCGTAAGCAAAGTGATGCCTAAGTTGTACAGAATATTCATCCGAATGGAAGCTGGAAGTCGTCAAGCCTCAGAGCTCTCCGAAAGCAAGAGGTTGAACATCGATTTAAAGAAGACCATGCCAGCTTACGATAATCAAAAAAATAGACTCGGATAAAAATTTAAAAAAACAGATACTCAAGCGACCACTTACTCGATCTCATTGAATTCATAAACTGCATGCTTGAAAGATTTTTCGACTCTAGTATAGAATACCCCCAAAACTTATGCCTTCTAAAACTTAAGTAAAGAGCACCCAAATATAGGTTCCAGACCCCAGAAAAAGGGCGTAAAACACGTATTTGTCACAACTTCCATACGCTGGCCTACCCCTAAGCCCAAGGGCTAAGCTTAAACTTGTTGTTCCAAAGGGTAGTTACAACGAATTTTAGAAGGTCTGATTTTAGGGGGGGAAGGGGGTCTATTCAATACTAGCGCCGATTTTTTGATTGTTTGCTGATTTTTGACTAGTAAAAATGTTTTTTTTTTTCAAATTTTCAAAAACATTTCGATGTCACCGATATGCTATACAGTCTACTCGATAAACCGGCACTCCAAGCCCGGTCCCCAGGGTGCCGGTTTATCGAGAGCAGACTGTAATAACTTTCAGTAGAAAGTAGAACGAAAAACCCACTGGTGGACCCTATTACCGTAAATGTTCTAATAGACCCCCCGGGGCTCTATTTTTCAACCCTCTGAAAATCAGGAAAATTTTGGGTCGATCTCGAGATTTTCGGGTGAAAATTCAAAATCTAAAAAGCAGGATCAGTAGAGCTCGTGGGAGTTAAGAAAATGCTATGAACAGCTTTGCAAAATATTGACTTTAGTCCGAGATTCAGACATTCAAAGTCGAGAGGGGGGCTCTATTAGAGAGGCGGGGCTCTATTTGAACATTTACGGTAGATTGTTTTTGGATTTGCGAAAACTATACCTCTGATCAACAACTGGTACCACCTCTCTGCATTGGCTGACTCCCAAGTGAATATGGTCATTTGAGGGTGGGTGAACTTGACCTGCACATACATGTCGAACAGCGAACCACTAAAGCTCTGAGAGCCAACCAAGTGCTGGTTGCGATCTATGAACGTAACTGCCTCAAATACACCTAAAAGTTCACTTGAAAATATTTTGGTATAGATTTATATTAACTCACGTCTTTTGGAGCATCTTAGCGGACCAATAGATATGTTGGCCAGAGATTGTAGGCCGGTACCACCCACAAACAAATTTATGACAGGGAGTAGTTGGGTGTAGGTGTTCCAACCATCATCTACTCCATCTCGACCCGAGTCGCAGTTGCACATTCTGCAATAATGAGCTTCAAATTGGTGTTTTCAACGTTTTCTACAATAACTACTATAGCGCTACTTGGCAACGTCTGAAACAATCACTTCAGAGATTTCCTGATATCAGAAAATCTGATATGATAGTGAAATGATATGATATGATATGCCCTATCACATCATATCATATCACCATCATATCAGACGAAAATTCCGAGACTCATATCATACCACTATCATATCAGATTCCCACAATTTCCCGTGCTCCATTTTCTCTCCTTCTTCAAACCAATTCCACCCTCTTTTAGTTTTTCCATTGACGCCGAAATTATGGAAGCCACTACTGAAGAGCCAATAACAACAACAGGGCTGTGGAAGGGCAAAGGAAAAACCGTGATTCTCTCTCTTTCGGGCACCCATATCGTATCAGACGAAAATTTCCGGCACCCATATCATATCACTATCACATCAGACGGAAATCTGGGGAGTCATATCATATCAATTGTATGTCATATCACACGTTATCATATCACTATCATATCAGGCGAAAATTTTAGGCGTCCATATCACATCACTATCATATCAGATGCTGAAAATCGATATCAGGAAATCTCTGAATCACTTTTTAGGTCACTTCTTGCGATCTTTAATTTTCGAAGTTGATGTCCTCTGATAGAAATTCGAGTGAAAAGGCTTTCTTTAAAAAAAAATCCGGTCCATACATTGTGTGCTGTCCAACGTCCAGTCAGTAGGGTTCGAAAAAATCGATTGGGAAATTTTCGATTTTCGAAGAATTGAATTTTTACAAAAATTATCGATGAAGCTGCAATAGTAGGTATTGAGATGGTCGGTAGATTCGATGATTTCCGATTGGCCACTCTAGCTTATTACACTACAACTAAAAATAGTATCACCTGTTATTTTCACAAGTAGCATTGACTGCACAAGAGCACATCCTTGAATAAGGAGGTGCATCTGCCCATTGCAGACCATGCTGTTCATTCCTAGTGGCATACCAAGTAGACGGCCTTCGCTCACTGCCATAGGTCATCAGTTTGGTGCCTCCTTTGCACTCAAACCTCATGTATTGACGGCAGGCCTCAAATCCTTCTACAAATCTGTCCAGCTCCACACCATGCACACTTTTGGTTGTGAGGGGGTTGTAGGAATACTCAAGCACCTTTTTAACGGCTCCAGGCTCTGTCAGACCAGCCACTTGGATGCCTTCTGAAGGCAGGTCATGCAGAAGAAGGGTCACTTCCAGACCTATTTCATCTTTTTCTAGGTCTTCTTGGTCTGAAGAAGTAGATGGACTTGGAGAAATGGCATTTGTAGCTGGACTAGCTGCAAGACAGACCACTTCGAATGGGTGTAGGGGTCCACCTCCGTCCAAGTCAATGGTCACATTCTCGCCTTCAAAGTGACCTGACAGAGGAGAGCTCCTGGTTCGAGCTCGTCGACGAAGACGATGGTCTTCGCATGACCGCGGCAACAGAGCTACAATAAAGATTTAAAGTTGAAATTATATTGTACAGATCCAAACACACTGAACTATGCTAGAAAAAATGGTGGGTAGAAGTTTGGCCGCTTTTGTGACATTTTTAAATTTTAATTTTTCGCAGTTGGGGGCACACTTTTAAGTCTGTCCTCATGTGGGCTGGCTTAACCTGCGCCCAAGGCTTCCCCTAACAAGTGTACCGCTCGAACTGTAAAATGCTAACCACAAAAAGTCTTTATTTGCTGTTTTGCTTTAAGGTTCCTCGGTTTCCTTGTAAATCTTTCATTTTTCCGATGTGATAAATACGAACATTGATGCGTATAGCCATCTCGTATATATATAACCATTTCATATATAGCGGATGCCTAATGTCTTGTCCTGCGGTTGATTTGTAGCTATTTGTGACTAAAAAATCAGCTTGGGGGACCAAGGCATCCGAAAATTTAAATTTTTGTGGGTAGTATGGCGATACGCAGAATATTCGTATTGGACGCACCAAAAATTTTCATAAACCTTCTACAGTTCGGGCCAGGGGTCCGATTATATCCCTTAATTAAAGGCATTGCCCTTAATTTGAAAATTTTGCCTTTAATTTTTTTTGTAAATAAAGGCACATTTTGACGAATGTTATGAAAGTTATGACTACTTGCTTGGGCAGAAAGAGTCGTTGAAAGCAGGAAAGGGGGGAGAAAAATATGTTGTTCGTCAATAAAGTTGTTTTTTGTTGATTTTTGTCGGGTTTGAAGCATAGGGACAACATGCCTTTAAGTTGCCTTTATTTTGGTGAAAATTCCTTTAAATTGCCTTTATTTTTGACACTAGATGCCTTTATTTTAGAAATTCGCGATCGAAACCCTGGTTTCCTTGTAAATCAAGAAAAATAAAAAAATGCACCAAACAGCCAAAAATAAATAAAAAGGCGCGAATTCAAAAAATGGCTCAAAAGCGGTCAAAGGCCTCTAGCCAAAAAACTTTATCAAATGTTTAAATTAAAAAAAAAATATGTAATGCTTAAAACAAACAATTTTAATTATTGTCTAACTTTGCGAAAAAAATAGCTTACATGTATGACAGAAAGTGCCGGAATAATGTTTTTGGCAGCTACACCTGAAAGAGTCCAATTCAGACTGGATGCATTGACCACCATTTTCACAGGGATTGGGAAGGCACCTATAATGAAAGTTTAAAAATTAATTTCTACAAATTGTTGGATATTACTTTTCCACAAATGAGCACTTGTCTTTGAGTATCTCTCCACTGATAACCAGGGCAGACTTTAGGTCGACAGTGGTTGAACGGTAGCAGCCGACGGCAGCAAGTCGAAATGAGGTCATTTTAAGCCCTATTTTTCTGACTAGAGAGCCTTCTAGCCAAAGAACTGTGACGCCGTCCACGTCCACATCCAGTCGGCCACCTCGAAGTTTGATAGAAAAGGAATGCCAGGCTCCATCAGCCACACTGATCACTAAATTGTATACCGTATTATCTCTAATAAGGCCTTACCTCCAAAGAGGGGTTGAAAAATAAGGCCCCCTTGGGGTCTTATCTCCTATATAGTATTAGAGATGTTTTGTTTGTTTGTCTGCGGACAATTGATGTTTTGGGTTAGTTTGATATGTTTTTGTTTGGTTTTTTTGTCGATTTTTTTTTTAAATTGAAGCTTGGGATCTCAGGAGTAGAATGGCTGTTGAGATTTTTTTTGGTTTCAATTTTTGGGTTTTAGTGAGCAAATTGTCGTTTTTTTCGTTCCAGAGTCAAAATCTCGAGCTGTTGTGAGTGGAATTTTTGCCCCTTAAAAATGTAGCCAGAAATCTCAGCTTTCTTTTAAAAAAAAGATCGGGGAAAAATGACGAACGGAAGCCGGGGGTATTGACGCTTTTATGGAGGTGGTCAGGGAGGAGAAATCTAAATTTAGTCCTCCTTTTGAATTCGAATGTGTTTTGTCTCGAGAGGAAAGTTGTTCTCATATAGTGAGACGGTTTTCCAGTTGTTTTTTTGTCCCGAGAGGAAAGTTGCTTTCTCATTGTTTCAAGCTGTTGTTTGTTCATTGTGTTTGCTTATTGTGTCGAGCGGTTTTTTTTTTGTTTATTGTATTTTTGTCTGTAATAGGTTGAATAAAGATTGAGTAGGTATGCCAGACGAGTAGGTAGGGTTACCAGGAGAGTGTGTAGGTGTACCAGTAGAGTGGGTAGGGTACCAGGAGAGTGGGTAGAGTTACTAGCTTGACGTTTTTGTTTTTGGAGTGTTTTTGTTTGGTTTTTTTTAAATTGAAGCTTGAAATCTCAGGAGTAGAATGGTTGTTTTGGATTTTGGTTTTGAAAATTTTTTGGTTTCAATTTTTAGGTTATAGAGAGCAAATTGTCGTTTTTCGTTCGGAGTCAAAATCTCTGAGTTATTTTCAGTGCATTTCAAACGCGCCACTCTTAAAACTTAGCGCGGAATCTCAGCTTTCTTTAAAAAAATCGGGGAAATGACGACCGGAAGCCGGGGTATTGACGCTTTTATGGAGGTGGTCAGGAGAGAAATCTAAATTTAGTCCTCCTTTGAATTCGAATGTTTTTGTCTCGAGAGGAAAGTTGTTCTCATATAGTGAGACGGTTTTCAGTTGTTTTGTCCCGAAGGAAAGTTGCTTTCTCATTGTTTCAAGCTGTTGTTTGTTCATTGTGTTTGCTTATTGTGTCGAGCGGTTTTTTTTTGTTTATTGTATTTTTGTCTGTAATAGGTTGAATAAAGATTGAGTAGGTATGCCAGACGAGTAGGTAGGGTTACCAGGAGAGTGTGTGGGTGTACCAGTAGAGTGGGTAGGGTACCAGGAGAGTGGGTAGAGTTACTAGCTTGACGTTTTTGTTTTTTGGAGTGTTTTGTTTGGTTTTTAAATTGAAGCTTGAAATCTCAGGATAGAATGGTTGTTTTGGATTTTGGTTTTGAAAAATTTTTGGTTTCAATTTTTAGGTTATAGAGAGCAAATTGTCGTTAATTGTCATATGCCTAAGCCTAAGCCCATTGAAAATTTCCATTAATTTTCATAATTGGTAATTGATCTCTCGATTATTGATTGTTTTTGACCTTTGAAGTGAACATTTTTGAGTTGCGGTTCAAACAAACAACAAATTGTTCGAAGATTTAATAGATGAGCCAGGAGATTGAGAAGGTAAGCCAGGAGAGTAAGTAGGTGAGCCAGAAAAGTGAGTAGGTGAGCCAGGAGAGAGAGAGTAAGTGACCCAGGAGAGTGAGTAGGTGAGCCAGTAGAGTGAGTAGATGAGCCAAGAGAATGAGTAGGTGACCCAGGAGAGTGGGTAGGTTGCCAGGAAACTGAGGAGAGCAGTGGGAGAGCAGATACATGTATCGTGTGTTTTGAGTTTCTCCGATAGCATATTTGGCTGATTAACCATTTTTTTAGAAAGCTTGAAATTTTTTATTGTGTTTGCACACTGACCGAGGCGAGGGTGGTCCGCCGACAGGCGGGCCCCCCGAGCTAGTTAGAGATAATACGGTATTTTATTTTTGAACAAAGTCTTTTGACACTAGAACAGCCAACTGTTAAATTGGCAGGAATTCGTCATATAGGAAATACTCAAAAACCATGTTTTGACCACTTTTTTAGATGTTTAGACCTTGAATGCTACAGAAAACGTGTTATTTTGATAAGAGATGTGCACGATCGATATATCGTATCGAAAATATCGATCGATCGGTCCTAATTTTGACAAAAAAATATCGATCGCAAATATCGCTGCACCATTTTGGAAATATCGCATATCGCTATCGTCTTTTTAAAAAATATCGCCTAGCAATTTTAAGATTTTTTTTTTAATTTGCGCGATGTTTTCACCAAAATTTTCGCCTACGACACAATTTTGGTATCATTCTGCCGACTGTTGTGGCATCTATTGTCGCAAAAGAATCATTGCCTTGCTTTGTTTGCGTTATTTTTTGCGCTCGTTATGTTCTCTCATAGATAAAACATTCATTCTTAGATGAGCCTACTTTGGAAACTCAACCTCGACGGAGATGAAGTCGGCCGATTCCTTTTCAACAAGCTTTTGTCGGGAAATTTAATAGAATCGCATTTGATCGCAACATCCCCATTTTTTATTTTCAGGAAAATGCCGAAATATATCCAGTCCTGTCCGGGGTTGCCTAGCGATTTCTTTCAATTCTGGCTACAAGTCAGCCTAGTGAGGAACTCTTTGGTGGCGCGGACATCTACGACCACAGACGATCAAATTTGAATCCAGAAAATGTGCCAACTGAGATGCTATTGTTTCTCAAACAAAATCTGCGGATGTTGAATTATAAGTATTAGGTGTTAATTGTTCTTTTGGCCAAAAGTGAAGTGTAGATATCAAAGCAATAAACTGGTATGAAAAGATATTAAGGTGATTTGAGGTCGCAGCAGCTGCGGAAGATTTTCAAGCTTTGTCTGCTTCTGGGGAAAAATATCGCGTATCGTAACGATATATCGTTGCTAAAATTCATATCGTATCATTATATCGATCGTTCGAAAATTAGCTCAAAAATATCGTATCGTTATGTCGTTAAATGACAAATGCACATCTCTAATTTTGATTGGGAAACACATTGGTTGGACCAAGGGTGGTACCCAAACCAGGTATCTTAGTATATCCTAGTAGTATGGCCGCTTCGCCGCCAAAGACCCAACTTGCTCCTCATTGCAAGGGATTGGGCAAGGGTGTACATAGCACATGATAAAGTAGGCCCCATATACAACCTTTCCCCAAGTCCAATCATGACTGGATCAAGGGTGGTACCCGAACCAGGTATTCTAGTATTGGGTATGTTTGTTAAAAAAACCAAAAAAGTGAATTTTTTGTCAAATTTTTTTTATGCAAATGTGTTTCCCAATAAAAATAACACGTTTTCTGTAGCATTCAAGGTCTAAAACATCTAAAAAAGTGGTCAAAACATGATTTTGGGTAGTTCCCTTTCAAGAAAGTTTAGCCGTTAAATTTGTTAAGTTTTACTTAAAATTTCGACAATAGTTAAAAAAAATTGAAAAAGTACGTTTCCCTCTAAAACAGCCGAGTCCTGATTTCTGCTCATTCTACTTTGAATGACGAACCCTAAAATTCTGACAGCGAATTTGTGGTCGATTTTTTTCGAAAATTGCTATTTAATTTAAAACTTGCTGTCGAATTTTGAATTCCCATCGAGACAACAAACATTTAAACTTAAAAAAACTCGAAAAATTCAGTATTTGAATTATTTTCGTCTCGATGGGAATTCAAAACTTGACCGTGAAATTCAAACTTAAAGAACAGTTTTTAAGAAAATCAGCCGTGCTGAACATGAATTCAGTGTCAAAATTTCGGGTTTCTTTTTAAATTTTGCATGAGCAGGAGTTAGGACTTTAGAAAGGCAGCTGACCTTCAAATAGTGCATTTTTCAGTTTTTTGATCATCGTTTTCAAAAATTTTGAGTAAACAGAAACTCTGAGTAAGCAAATTTAACGAACGGTGTTAAAAGACATGAGAAATTTGCAAAATTTAACATGTTTTTCCAAACCTACTAACCTGGCATGGATGTTTGCCTGATTTGTTTGGCCTCAGCTTCTAGTACTAAGGACATGGTGTCATCGACCAATATCTCAAGCAGGGTTTGATTCAAACCATTTAAAATGCTCAGCAGAGAAGCCGCCTTAGGTAGCAACCTGAACTCGAGAGTGAAAGGCAAAAAGGAGTAGGCTAACTGGACACTTCCACTTTTGATGGTTAGAGTTTGAGGCCGAGGCATCTAAATTTAAAAAACATTGTCAAGTTTGTCTTTGATTTTTTGGTCGAAAGGGTACATGGCATTCCTGATGAGTCTCCATAGGAGCATAGGCCAGCAGGTTGACATTGTTCAACAGAATTCTGGACAGACATCCGTGGTAGGTGGTTTGGATTTCAGAGCTATACTGATCTTCTGGTCTACCACCTATTTCTAGCTGAAAAAGTCCAAAAATTAAAAAGAAAGCCATTAAAGTAGCTACATTTGACCCAACTACTGCCATTTTGGCCATTTCAACCCCAAACAACTGGACTGTAAAATGTCCTAAAATCCAAAACTTTTTATTTTATGTTCTGTCTTTTTTAAAGTTTAAGATTTAAAAAAAAAGTTTTTATGCGCCTCTTTTAAAATGACAAGTTGTAGCTGTTTCAGGATTCTTCGAGAGCTTGCGAGAAGTGTCAAGCAAAAAAAAGAAGATAACCGGCTGCTGAAAAATTTAAGAATCTTCCGAAGAGCACTATGCAATCAATGGTCAAAGTTTTTATCAAATGGACTGGACGTCAAGAATACAATAGAAGAAACTGGAATTCCTACGAAGACTGTAGACTATAGAAACATCACGAACTTCAATGACGAAGTAACGGCTTGCTAGCGACATCAATTTAAAAACTCTTAGCAGTAACTTAATGCAGACAGAGAAATAAAATAAATTTATTGAAATAAAGCTTTTTGACATTTGTGGGAAGTAAAAAATGTTATACGGTACTAGTGACTTTGTTAAAACCCCTTATTCCTGAGCAAATGCCCTTTTCTTGGGCACTTGTTTACTTGGAGGCCCCTTTTTTGGTCAACTGTGAATAGTGTTCAGACGTCTCCTAAGTAATTTTTATACGCTAAAACCGATAAAAAAGTTCTTTCCAAACAATTTCCGTACTAAAAAGACATGTTTTGAAAAAAAATTTGGTTATCGAAGGTTGACCAACTGCCTTGGTCCCCTAAGCTAAATAAACCAAAAAAGGTACCTTCATATCCTCAAAAATGGGAAATGGGATTTTGAACATAGTTTTGTTAGCTGGGGCCTACCGCATAAAGAAACTCTGGTATGCATACTGTTTTTATGCATCCAGAGTCACTTTTGAGTGATTTGTGTCTAAGGTATGTGGGTGTGCGTATCTCAACCCCAACCAACCAAGCAGGGGGCTTGACGGGTTAGAGATGCGCGCACTCACTTACCACGACATGATCCAACACAACTCTTGATCATACATACATTAAAGACTCTTTTTGCCCAGCTCCAGTGATGAAAACATGGTAGGATACCTTAAAATAAGATATTTTACCTTGGGGGACCAAGGCAGTTGATCAACCTTCGATAACCAAATTTTTTTCAAAACATGTATTTTTAGTACGGAAATTGTTTGGAAAGAACTTTTTTATCGGTTTTAGCGTATAAAAATTACTTAGGAGACGTCTGAACACTATTCACAGTTGACCAAAAAAGGGGCCCCCCAAGTAAACAAGTTCCTTTTCTTGCATTCACCTGGTAATTGAAGTCCAGTTTCCTGTATAAGCCTGACGGAGTTGTTGAGTTGACAAGCACCCCATCCACAAACAATTGAACTGAGTCAAACTGGTGATTCCACCTGAGTTCATGCCATTCTCCATCGTTTAAAGCTTTTCCTCCAGAGATTGAGCTCCTAGACAGAGAACCAAAGTCGAAACATAGTCTCTGCTCTACCATCTAAAATTTTAAAGTTAATGTTTTTATTTAAAAAAAATTTGAAAAAGTGCGTACTAGAGAGTTGAGCCACCAACATGTCTCCCTGGTCAGCCATGGAAAAGAAAAATATTCCGTTCTGGAAGGTTCGGAAGTTCTACTACTAGTTCGTTTTCGTACATGGACACAAGCCTGGCTTGGTGGGTGTCTACTACAAAAGGCTGGGCGTCCAGGTAGATTGGTTGGAATCCTGTAAAAAAACTATTGCTGATCAGAAAATTAAAATAATAAATTATTCTTTGCTACTTTTCGGACCAGACTGACGAATAGGGTTGTCACACAGTTAACTCGATTTTTCAAACAATTTTGCCCTTATTCCCTGTTTTTATGCAATTTTTCGTCTAAAATTTCGAGCATGTTACCCCACGATTAAAAATTTGGGATGTCAGCTACACGATGGTGTGAAAATTCCTTGGTTTAGTTCAGAAAAATGTATCTATTTTAATGAAAGCATTTTCGGATAATTTCGGATAATATTATAATTTTTTTATAATATTATAATACAAGGGACCATTAAAATAGATACATTTTTCTGAACTAAACCAAGGAATTTTCACACCATCGTGTAGCTGACATCCCAAATTTTTAATCCTGGGGTAACATGCTCAAAATTTTAGACGAAAAATTGCATAAAAACAGGGAATAAGGTCAAAATTTTTTGGAAAATCGAGTTAACTGTGTGACAACCCTACTGACGTTCAAGTTCTTCAAAAGCCTTCTAAAATAAAGTCAAAAAAAAAGTGTCTGAGCATAGGCGGGAACGAACTTGAAAGGCACTTTTTATTTATATATTTAAATGTGTCATAAATACAGGGTGTTTCAAGAATATCGCCCACTTTTAAATCGACATAACTTTTTTTATAAGCCCTTTTTTGAATTTCTGCCAACGCAGATCGACTCAGAATCGAAATGCAATTTTTTGGCATATAAATCTCAGAAAAAAATTTTGACCAAATTTTCACTTTTTGCCTTGGTCCCCTTTGGTTGGAAAAATGGCATAATTTCGGCATTAGGACACGAAATTATGCCATTTTTCCAACCAAGGGGACCAAGGCAAAAGTGAAAACTTTGCACTTTTCTGAGATTATATGCCAAAAATTGCTTTCGATTTAGTCGATCTGGTATGAGAAATTCAAAAAGTTTATAAAAAGTTATGTCGATTTAAAAGTGGGCGAAATTCTTGAAACACCCTGTACCCTCACACACCTAAAATTTTGAGTAATTGACTTGTAATTGTTTTGTTTATGGAAAATTATATTGTGCGGATTTAAAAGTTGATCAAAAGAGTGGCCCGCTGTTCTATTAGAGAAAATACGGTAAGCTTAAACTGAGTGAAATCAAACAGACTTACTATAGGGACAGGCAGTTATCACAATCACAGGAGAAATTTCTTCTTGAGCATCACTGTCGAATACAGACACTATTTTACAACTGAGGCCAGCAGGTTGACATTCTGCCACTCCAGATTGGCCGAGGAAATAGAGGAGTATACCACCTGCAACACACATTGCTAAAAGTGACCAAAGTAGGTGGCTAAATACCAGAGTCTCTCCGTTCTGTCGCCTGACCAAAGGCTGGCTCACTTGTGTATTATATAAGGCAGCCTCATCCTCAGCAGTCTGGACACAAAAGGCACCTAGAGGCGCAACCACTGCTATCCTCTGGATTACATGCAAGGTTCTTAGGTCAGCTATGTGGTTGGTGTATTGTTGGTCAAAGCAGTCTTGACTGGCTAAAATCAGAAGTTTTCGGTGGATTTAGTCAAATCCTGAAGTAGAATCTCAAGTTTTACTCTAGCTCATGAAACCTTTTTTGGGGATTTGCAAAGATTTTAATTTTGGCGACCGATTTTTTATAAAACGAAAAATTCGGGGATTGAAAAGGGTTTCGCCAGAATTAATAGAGGTTATACGGTAACATTATTCACAAAAAAGTTACATTATTAACATGCAGGGTGAGTCTCGAACTTTTCCGAATTTGTTTTTGATTTTTCCAAGGATTTGTTTTTGACATACAGGGTGTCCCAAGAAATTCCCCCGATGAAAGTTATTGAATTTTTTTTTGTTCTGACACGATTTTGAAATTCTGTTTTCACAGATAGTTTCAGAATGAGACTACCACGAGACTATCAGAATTTACCTAAAACAAAAAAGTGTGAAAATCGGTATTTTTGGACCACAGGGGGGACCAAGGCAAAAATGACCAAAAAAAATTTTCGTGAATTTAGCAGAATAATGAATGCTGTAACATTCTGGACTATCTGTGAAAACAGAATTTTAAAATCGTGTCGGAACAAAAAAAAATTCAATAACTTTCATCTGAGGAATTTCTTGGGACACCCTGTATGTAAACATGTTTTATACCATTCGAAAGCTGAGGTTCTAAGCATTTTTGCTGTCAAAATAGATTTTTTATATGACTTTAGAAAAAGGAACAAAAACCACGTTGAATTTAGGGGTATATTTTGGGGTTTTTTTTTCTTTTTTTCCTTTGCGACTTGTCGTTTTTTCAACTCAAAATATCAACGTTATGGCTAGCACACAAATAGTTACTATAAAATGTTTGTGGTCTCGCGAGGAATCAAAATTTTCACAGTTCTTAGCGCAAAAACAGCCAAAAAACCACAGATGGTGGTAAAAAGGGTGTTGTTACCCAGCTGGTAGTATCAGAACTATAGTAGATTGGGGCTGATGCGCCATCGGCGCAGCGTGCCTTCTGGTATTTATTCTATTTTATAGACTTAGTTTGCGTCTCTTATTATTTGCTACCCATTAGAGGTGGTGGTCATAGCTTTCAATGCTCCTATTGACCATCTCCGGAGACAATTCTCTGCAGGCCCCTTTAATTATCTGCCGCAGCTCTTGGGAGCTGGGCACAAGGGCTTTCGTGTAGACCATTGAGTTGATAAAATCCTCACAAAATCTCAGGTCGTTAAGCGCCATCAGGGCTATTTCATGTCAATATTAATTTGAGTTCTACAAAAGTTGCGACCGATCCAGCAATCTGCTGGTTGATTCCGTTATTCCATCAAATTTCTTTTGATGTGCTTTTTTGCAGAGTTGTTGTTTGCAATATACCGTATTGTCTCTAATAAGGCCCCCGGGGCCTTATTTTTCAACCCCTCGAAAATCGGGAAATTTTGAGGTCGATCTGGAGATTTTTGGATAAAAATTCAAAATCTAAAAAGCGGAATCCGTAGAGCTCGTGGGAGTTAAGAAAACGCAATAAACAGCTTTGCAAAAAATTGACTCTGGGCTGAGATATAGGTCCTCAAAGTTGAGGGCCTTATTAGAGGGGGGGCCTTTTTAGAGGAAATACGTTATATAGTAGCTAACAATTTGAACTGTTGCTTGTTTAGAGAACGCAATTTTTGTAAAGTTGCTCAGATCAGAAATGATTAGAAAATAGTAGCGGCTTAAGATGGTGATTATCCCTTACCTTTTTGATACCGCCCATAAAAACATAAGATAAAAGCCCTAAAACGTACCCCTAAATTCAAAGTGGTTTTTGTTCCTTTTTTCAAAGTCATATAAAAAATCTGTTTTGACAGAAAAATGCTTAGAACTTCAGCTTTTAAATTGTATAAAACCTCTTTACATATTTCGTAAAAAAAAGTAAAAAATAAATAAAAAACAAATTCGGAAAAATTTGAGGCTCGCCCTGTAGTTTGTCGAACATTTGATTTTTCTAATTACCGTATTTCCTCTAATTAAACGGCAGTCCCTAATAAACCGGCACCCCCTGCTTTGAGGGTCTGTATCTCGGACCAGAGTAAATATTTTGCGAAGCTGTTTTCTACCTTTTCTTAACTCCCACGAGCTCTACCGATTTCGCTTTTTCGATTTTTAATTTTCACTCAGAAATCTTGAGATTGACTCCAAATTTTTCAGATTTTCGGGGGTTGAAAAATAAACCGGCATGCCGTTTAATTGAGGAAATACGGTATACGAAGAATTTGAACAATATCTTAGATCTGTTCTAAGCACTTGTGCACCTGGGGCCCTCTTTTCTATTAACTGTGAAGAGTGCTCTAACGTCTCCATAGTAATTTTTATATTAACGATGAAAAAATTGTTTTCCGACGTTTACCTTACTAAAAAGTAGACTTATCACAATTTTTTTTTATAAAAACTTAACTTTTTCAGGAGACGTTAAAACACTATTCACAGTTAATATAATACAAAGTTAATATAATACACAGTTAATATAATACACAGTTAATATACCGTATTTCCTCTAATAGAGCCCCCGGGGGCTTTATTTTTTGGATGCCCGAAAATCGGAAAATTTGGAATTCGATCTCGAGATTTTTGGGTGCTCAACTAAAATCTGAAAAGTGCAATCGGTAGAGCTCGTGGGACTTAAGAAAACGCGTAAAACAGCTTTGCAAAAAATTGACTCTGGGCTGAGATATAGGTCCTCAAAGTTAGGGGGGCTCTATTAGAGGGGGGGGCTCTATTAGAGGAAATACGGTAATACACAGTTAATATAATACACAGTTAATATAATACACAGTTAATATAATACACAGTTAATATAATACACAGTTAATATAATACACAGTTAATATAATACACAGTTAATATAAAAAGGGACCCCCAGGTGCACAAGTTCCCTGTTCGATATTTTAAACAACTTATTGGTTTCGTTATTGCGTTTTTATATTTTCAATTAGCACTTACCACATAGTTTAAAAATAGCAGCAAGCAAACAAATGCACTCCCATGTTTTTCTTCTGATAAAAAAGTTGTTATAGAACATGCTTGTTTATTTACATAAACAAAAGGAATAAATAATTTAGTGATGCAGCTACATCTGAAAGTTTGAATATTTTTTATCGTAATTATAGGAATACTGCGAATTAAAAAATATATATTTCAAAAAGATTTAAAAAAAAAGAAAATTGTTAAAATAATTACTGCAAAAAAAACTAAAATAACTAAATTGACGAAATACAAGAAAAATAAAAACTATGGAAATAATTGCGACGCTTTCCTGATGTTTATTCATTGAAAATAAAAAACTTCAATCCTATGCGCTCGTCAAAATATTCGAATAAATGTGTAAGTAAACAATTAAAACTGGCTAAAAAAACCTTTTTAGCAAAATTCTAGCTGGGTGTATTTTTCTAATAAATTTTGATTTATGGCCCACATAGATGATTCCTCTTAACACTTATTTTGTAGGCGCTGAAATGAGGTATAAAATGGGTAGTAAGTTGCCGGTGAGAAGTTTATAAAAACTGAGTCCAAAACCAATGAGACAAGTGAGTTGACAGAGTCGACATTTTATCTGACGAAATCATTTGATATAGAAAGAATGGTGAATTTGGCCGAATGCGAATTTGGCCGAATACGAATTTTGCAAATACAAATCTGGCCGAATACGAATTTAGCCGAATACGAATCGTCCATCTCCCCATTTCCTTCATAACAAATTTTCAATACCAGCGTAATTTTCAATAACAACCATCAATACTAAATCAAATCGACCATTTCATGGGTCCTTAAGCCCATCACCAAAACAGGATGGAAGAAGAACAGGGAGAAATGGATATGCTGCTCCTGCTCTTTCCACCCCAAAAGGACACTTTCGCAGTGGGGGCAAGGCAGGAAGTAAAAATAGTGCCTGAGCAGAACAGCAGGCAGACACACAGCCGGTCCACTTGCCTCATTTACTGGCTAAAAGAGGTCTTTAGAGGGGCAGCTAAATGAGGGGCAGCTCTTCCGTAAGCCCCTCGTTTTTGCTAAAAGCCAGACAATACACTGCTGGGGATGGGGCTAGGTGCGCAGGGTGAGAAGTAGTAGGGTAAAGCAGGCAAGCCAAACACAACTACAAGATTTATGGGTGAAGAGGCAAACACACTCTTAGCTAATGCTTCCCTATTTTTGGGTGGGGGAGAGGGCGGCTTTTTTCTTTTTGCAAGATATGTGCCAAAAATATGTTGTTGGGAAGAAAGCAGAAGAAGAAAAAGTTTTTCGGACCAAAAAAATAAGAGTGAAAATTGAGTAATAGGCGGCTAGTACAGGGTGCCCCATAAATTATAGAGACTTTCTTTTGCCCATAACTTTTTTTGTAGCTTGTATTTTAAAAATATGCCTTCACAGATCAATTTAGACTGCAATGGAAATTATTTTGATGTCTAAATAAAGATGTGCAAAATCAAAAATTTCGTATTTTGTCTTAGTCTCTGTGATTCCCCCTTTAATCTAGGGTGAATTTTTGACATGGCTGTGACCCAAGACACATAGGGGAATATATAGCGCACATAGCGGGAATATATGGGAATATATATAGCGCTCTGCATATATCTTTTTAAAAAAATAGTGAGAATGAGGGTCCAAGAGATAGGGTTATCTTATATAGTATTTGGCATGTGTGGGTGGGTGGGTGGTTAACGCTTTTTTACTTGGATCAGGCTAGAACGGGTCGTAGATAGCGAAATCACTATTGTCGCTAATACCATCGTGTTCCCAAAATGTCAGCTTTCGTTTAAAAAAGAACAGGCGAAAAATGAGTTCTAATAGGGGATATACCTATTTTTATGAATGAAGTCATAGCCCCTCATTGAAATTTCGAAATACTATAGAGGCGCCGATAGGCGTCTGTGCTACCTTGTAAAAATATTAAAGAGGCAAAAAAGACTCACCTTTCTGCCGGGGCAGAAAGGCGACTAGTGCTTCTGCCTTTTTTTGGATCAGAGAGTACTCTTTTGTCCTTTTGGGCACAAATAAAAGTCGCTTTTCTGCCCATTTGGGGTCTTTTCTCGAGACTCCATCCTCCAAATAATCGGAAAAATAAGCAAAAATGGCCGCTGTATGTGCAAAATGTCCATTAAAGTAATCCATCTGAAAACTATATTTATGCAGGGCTGAAAAGTTATGGGCAAAAAAGTTGCCAAATTTCTTGCCACACCCTGTAAAAGTAGTAATAGCAAAGAAATGAGTGGCAATTTTATATTTATTAAGAGGAACATGGGCTTAGGTGATGATATTGAAGATTTCGCAAAAAGTTTGCTGACTATTTTTTTATTCCAATTGGATAAAAAGTAATTTGAGTGCTTCGATTAATGCTTTCTTAAGTTGAAAACTGGGAAGGAAAAAAATATTGACTTAATTGTGTGAGAAAATCTGTAAAAGGGTAGATATAGTGACAAGTTCACATGCTTTATATACTTTTAATTAGACTTGTGCAACGGCTACGGCTAAATTAACCTTGACCCCCACCAGTCAATTAATTTTTTGGCGCTATTTGCATATAATGTTATTGTTTTTTAAAAATCACATTTGAAAGTAAATAGAGTTGTCGAGTCGTGTTAAACTCGAAAAATTTCGAGTCGAATATTCCAATTTTTAAGTAAAAAGGCACTTTTATAGTCCCCTCCCCATACTCGGATTTTTTAAAAAGTGACCCAAATCACTTCCCGAACTCATTTTTTCTGCTTTGCGCGATAAAAAAATGATTTCTGAATTCTTTCTGATGAAAAAATTTGAATTTTGTCAAAAAATTTTGCCTCCCGCCCCTCAGAAGCAGATGGTCATTTCAGGGTACTTTTCGCCAAATTTTAGCATTTTTTGAGTTGAATGAAGGTAAAAATGATAGATTTTGAACAGGTTTTTACCTTCTGGAGTATACCGCATAAAGAAACTCTGGTATGCATACATTTTTTATGCATCCAGAGTCACTTTCAAGTGATTTGTGTCTAAGGTATGTGGGTGTGCGCATCTCAACTCCAAGCAACCAAGCCCCCTGCGCCCCCGAAGGGAGCGCAGGGGGCTTGGTCGGTTAGAGATGCGCGCACTCACTTGCCTTAGACATAATTCCGAGCAAGACTCTCGATCAAAAATGCATTTAGAGGTACTTTTTGCCAAGTCCCATGTTGAAAACCAGGGTAAAACAGTCATATGGTCGAGATTTCAAAATGCCCAAAACTCGATTTTTCATAGACCAGAACTCAAAAATAATGTCTTTTTTGAACTCCTGAGGCGATTTTGAGTCGATATAGAGTGTTTAAAAACACTTTTAAAAAAGGATTGGGGGGGTTGTATATGCAAGTAGCGTCAATTTTTTTATTTAATAATTATAGATAAATAATAAATATAGACAAATAAATAATTTTTTTTATTTCACAGGTTAATTGACTGGTGGGGGTCAAGGTTAAGTGCTCCACGGCTACAGTATTTTTTAAACCATTCTTAAAAAAGTAATAGGTAGAACCAAGACAACCGAAAATAAACACACGCGTTCAAATTAAGAATTTATCAATCTAAAATAATCAGCGTTCAACAAACTATGCTCGTTATTCTACCACTCTCACTGCTACTATTGTTGCTTGGCCTTGAGAAGCTGCAGGAGCAGGACTAATCCACAGACCATGGTGATTACCTGTAGCAGCAAACCTTTGTTTCCCATTCCTTTCTCAAGTATTATTGGCAGTAATGTGGTCTAGAACTAACCACCCTGCGCCCACTACTACTACCACTGACCATTCCCACCCCTATCCCAACCAGTCAGCTTGGATTTGTAAACAAGCGAATTAAGTGTGGTCGGAAGGGATAATAATAATAATAGTAATATGTGAAATGAGGGAGGAGGATCCCTCGTTAAATCCCCCCTCTTCTCACTACTAAAGAGTTGTCCTTTTCCTCATCTTCCACCAAGCTTTTCTTTTACATACCACCCACATCTCCTGCCAGCAGCCCTCAAAAGTAAACAAATATTGGCAGTGGTCAACAACATTATCAGAAGGAAATAATATTAACCTATTTTTGGCCGAATTTTTCGAAAAATTTAAAAGAGTTTTTTTGGAATTTTTATTGCTAAAAGCTTTTTTTTAAATGAAAAACGGTAATTTGTTGGTGCTTTGGCCAAATAGACTTGTTAAGATATAATTTCTCACATTTATTTTTCCGAATTTATTTTATTCATTTCTACAGTCAATTTCAACATTTATCACGCATTCCTCTATTCTTTCAGATGATAAGTCTTGACGCATTTCAAACAAAGGCAGACATCGCATTTCTCGCAACGCCATTTGGGTCGACCGTCACAGACACCGCAATAGAGCCTTGAATGTGAAGGAACCATCCAGTGATTTATCCCGTCATACCGCACTGAGTTTTTGACTCTTTTCGTTCTTTTCACCGTTAGTTCAGCAGATCTACGTCCGACTGGCGAGGCTGCAATCGCTGCGGAAAGAAAAAACAAATAAATAATTCAACATTCAAAATTCAAAAATTTCATAGGGGGAAGGCAATTTTTGGGACATTTAGGTACACGTGCGCATTAATGGGTTAAGAAGACAACAAAATAAATTAGCTTCTGATACATGTGAAAAGCGTTTCAGGAGATAGCCTCTATTAGGACAATTCACATTTCGTTTTTTTATATGTATTTTTGGAGCCATATTTTGTTAATAGCCCGCTGTTGCGATGTAAACAAAACTTGTGCAGAATTAAAAATTGGATTATCAAGATTGATACAAAAAAAATTCTAAATTTCTTCAAATAAAGCTTTATGGAATTTTTTAAAGAAATCAAGAAAAGCTGATTTTGATGTTTCTAATCCGACTTTTAATTCTGCACAAGTTTTTTTACATCGTAACATCGGTTTATCAATAAAATATGGCTCCATAACGATATTGCTCATTTCGCGTCGAGACTATCTCCTTAGACGGGCATACCAGCGCGTTACAATGCAAATTAAGGCGGAGACCAACAATTTAAAAAAAACCATCCCTGTTTTCTTTTGTCTCGTGTTTAACACTTGCATTAAGTGTTGGGAACTCGTACTACGAGAAAGCGGTACGAGCAGCTGAAAACAGAGGTACGGGTACGAACCGAAAAAATAAAGAAGTACGTATACGAAGTACGAGTACGAAGAACGAGTACGAGTACGAAGAGAAAGTTCAAGTACAAGTGCCATGTTTTTTCTTGACTATTTTTGAGCAGAATTTTTATTCTTACGAGTACGACGAAATTTTGTAACACGGTACGTGTACGAAGTACGAGGTCAAAAAAAACGTGCATAAAGTACGAGTACGAGCATTTCAGAAAATTCCCAACACTGCATTTCTGTTTGTAACTTTGGTGCGTACTTGTGCAGAATTTCACGCTGAACAAGATTGCTAGCAGTTAGCGGTCATAAAAAGGTCATTTTCGGGGGTCGAAAAGTGGCGACTTTTTTTCAAATTGACGCTGACATTATGCGCTTTCTAATGATATAAAACATGTAAAATAAAAAAAGGTTTTTTCATAGCTAAAAATCAAAAATAGTAAAATTGACCACTTTCGAAAACGTCAATTTTTTGTAGTTTTCAGGGAATAACTTTTCTCTGTGCAAATAGTTTACTGTTTTTTGTTACAGATTTTGATAGAGCAACTAAATGACGCAGAATAGTACATTCATGCATAAAGAACAGCCATTTTATTGATGAAAAAATTGACTTAGAAAGTATAAATGCTATTTATTAGAGATGATGACGGGACGGGACAATTCCGTCCCGTCCCGGAATCCCGCCCGGAAATTTTTTGGCAGCTGTCCCGTCCCGGTGTCCCGTCCCGAAAAAAATATTTAAATTCCGTCTCGTCCCGTCCCGAAAAAATTCAATTTTTCAACAACTACCTTCAACTTGTAATTACAGTCAACCCTCGATATAACGGACCCTCGGTATAACGTCCCTCCACGGCCGGTCCCACTGCGGGCCGTTATATTGAGGGTTGACTGTACCATGAATCAGATCTTACAGGAAGCTCAACAAACGTGAATCAATCGGAAGAATGTCAAACGTCTGGAAATTGAAGCATGAATAAAGCATATAGGATTGAAATTCCCGATCGAAAATTTTTATGACCGTCCCGAAAATCTTCCCTGTCCCGGGTCCCGTCCTGATATAAATTTTTGACCTGTCCCGTCCCGCGTCCCGTCCCGAAATTTTTAAATTTGAATTCTGACCCGTCCCGTCCCGAAAAGGTCAAGCCATCATCTCTACTATTTATTAAAAAACGATTTGACGTAAAACTTTTTTTGCGCTAGACTAACCCTAGATTCTGACACCGTTCGTGTTCACCATGGTCGATTTGCTCATAAAGATGCTTTTTAACTTCAAAACTTACTTTCAAATTTCAAATTCTGCTCAAGACAACAAATATTTAAATGCTCGAAAAATTCAGTGTTTGAATATTTGTTGTCTTGAGCGGAATTTTAAAATTGACAGTGAGTTTTGAAGTTAAAAGCATCTTTAGAAACAAATCGACCATGCTGAACACGAATCTAGTGTCAGAAGTTTGTCCAGCGCAAAAATTGTACTAATTTTTTTATAGTACAAAAAATTAATAAATTGTATTTTTACTTTAAAGTCTAAGTCAATTATCTCATCAATATAATGGCTGTTCTTTATGCATGAATGTACTATTCTGCGCCATTTAGATTGCTCTATAGAAATATTCAACAAAAAAAACAGTGAACTATCTGCGCAGAGAAAAGTTATTCCCTGAAAATTACAAAAAGTTGACGTTTTCAAAGGTGGTCGATTTTACTACAGGGTGGGCCAAAAAAACGGCGTTTCAAATTTTTTTTTTCAAACAACTTTTTCTCAATTTGTTTACCATACCTTTCTAAGCGCCATATACTATTTTGTAGCTCTTTGATAGAACTTTCAAACGAAAAAAAAGTTTAGGACAAAAAGATGAATTCCAATCAACAAATCAGCCCTCCCAAACAAAGTAATATTTTACTGAAAATTCCGAACAATAACAACACAAAAATTTATAACAACTTCAGATCCTATTGAAATACTGCTGAATATGCTTTCCGTTTCTTTCGACGCATTCCTCCATCCTTGGCTTGAACTCTCAAATTGAGAAAAAGTTGTTTGAAAAAAAAGATTTTTTTTGGCCCACCCATACTTGGACGGGTGGCGCCGCTGGCGGCGAGCGGCGGGCGGCGAGCGGCTGCTTTTTTCAGCCGCCGCTGCCGCCACCGCTCAATTTTTAATCTTCGCCGCTGCCTCTGCCGCTTTTCTTTTAGTTGCCGTCGCTGCTTTCGCCACTTGTTTGAACCTTCAAATAATTTTTGATTAAATTCCCAAGTTAATTGTTTAAAAAAAATTTCTATTAGTTTAAATTACATAATTTTCATAATAAAAGACTCAAATTTTTTTAAATAAAATAGCAAATGAGATTTTTTCATATGCCGCTAGCGTCGCCGCTCATTTTTGACCCGCCGCTGCCGCCGCCGCGGCTTTTTGGCCCTTCCGTCGCCGCCGCCGCTTTTTTCGCCGCTGCCGCTGTTTTTTGGCAGCCCGCCGCTGCCACTTTTTTTTTGCGTGTCCAAGTATGGGCCCACCCTTTGATTTTTAGTTATGAAAAAAAACCCTTTTTATTTTATATGCAATATCATTAGAAAGCCCATAATATCAGCGTCAATTTGAAAAAAAAACAAGCACTAAAACCCTGACAAATATTCTCAACACGCATTAAATACAGAAAAAAGCCGTCACTTTTCAACCCCCGAAAATGACCTTTTTCATTAGCCTTTTTGTCGGTACTTTTTCTCAGTTTTTTTTTTTAAATCTGCTAACACAATCTTGTTCGGCGTGAAATTCTGCACAAGTACACACCAAAGTTAGAAACGCTAATGCAAGTGTTAATTTGATATTGGTGACTTTATACTACTTTTAAAAGTTAGGCAGAAAACTTTAGTCAGATCAGGTAAAACGCTCATAGAAAATTTGCAAGAGAGAAAAGGAAATTTCTGCAGCGCCCTTTTTTCGCTGTGACGCACTGGTATGCCTAGAGTTGTTGGATGACATAAAAGCCGAGATTAATCTCGAAAACGGCATACAGTCAAACCCCGATATAGTGCGACCCCTGGGGACCAAACAAAATTCGCACTATAACGAGACTCGCACTATATCGGGACTCGCACTATCGAGACTTTTAAAGACTTTTGACCAAATGGGTCGAGCTCAAGGTCGCACTATATCGGGACTCGCACTATATCGGGGTTTGACTGTAGTATAAAAAAGCCGATAGAAAATCGGCTTTTTTATACCGAGAAAAATACATACGGTACGAATTTAAAAACTTTCTGCATGGAATTTGATGCCATTTTTTATCTTTTGTTGTTTTTTCATCGTGTTTGCGGACAAAATCTGTCTCTTTTTAGATCTCTAAACTAACAAAACCGCTTGCTTGGTGCTGGCCTTTTTTGGTGCTGGACTTTCGCCTTGGTCCAAATTTTTTGCCTTGGTCCAAATTTTTTGCCTTGGTCCTTCCTGTGGTAGCGGCTTTTTCAACAACCCTAGGTATGCCCCTTTAACAGCCTTTAACCAGCAAAAGAGGAGACTTTTTGTAGCAAAAAAAGACTCTTAAAAAATCTAACAAATCGATTATACGACAGCCAAAATATGCATGTAATCCAAAATGTAAAGGCTTGAGAGAACAGATGTGTGGCCATCCCCACTTATGTGCCTCTCCCTCAGCAAAGAATGCCCTTCTTGATTGCTGGTCATCTTTTGGATAGCTAGGAGAGGCTCCCAAATTGGAGTAAAAGACTCTCATAACACACTCATGCATAAATGGAGCAAGATAATCAGGTTATGCACAATTAGGACCACTGACCGCTGGGAAAATTATATCCCATTCGTCAAAATTTAAAAATTGTTGTCTCTAAATTTTTAAAGTCAAATTTGTGAAAGAACGTGCATTGAAAAACACAATTTGGAAATATCTATTTTTTGTAAAATTTTTAACCTTTGAAATTTTGAAAAAAAAAGAGTAAAGTAATAATAAAGTCAAAGTAATAATAAAGTCTCACCTACCACCTCCGACATTGTAGATGCTTAATTTTACTATTTTAGTAGGCCTTTATGGGTATAATTAACTATTCTACGGACTATTTTTGACGAGGCCCCTAGCCCGAGCCAGTGTTTTCAAAAAGCAGAAGCGGAAGGCCACAAACAGTAGCAGAAATTCTGCTTCTGTTTCTGCTTTTGAAACTTTCTGTTTCTGCTTTCTGCGGTTTTTGCGATTTTAGCCGCGGTTCAACCGCACCGCTACACTCCTCGACTTGAAAAACTTATATCTTAGCTCACAGAAAATATTTTACATCGACTTTTGTTGAGGTTACACTAGCTCTAGCAATTCCACTTATTAGTTTTTGGTTGCGCACTAGAAATCTTGAGATCGACCTTAAAAACAGTATAGTAATCAATAAATTTCTCACCTTATTTTTATTAACCAAAACAAATCTACACCAGAACAATCTCAAAACATCTAACGCTATCACGCATTTCTAGACCTAATCGACAAGTCGATTGCAAAACACTACAAGTTGCGAATTAATCAAAGTGATTTCTGTCTGTCCGTTCGGTTCGATTCCTTGTCGCAAAACTCACCGGAGAGAAGAAGATTCGCTTGATTGGTGCGCTTGTGGCAGGCACAGTTAGAACATCCAGCGCCAGAATCGCTACTGATTTGCACTCCTAGAATAAAAGAGATAGCCTGTAAAGAGTGATGAGCAATCGAAATAGACCAACCGATCCCACAAGTTTGACCAGTATTTCAAGGCATCATTGGATGCGCCTTGCACCGCTACTCCTTGATTCAGAATCGCGAGTTCCAACATCCAGATAGGATTGACGAGTAGCTGAATTGAGAGCGGAGATATAACACAACACATGTGTGAGAAGCTTTAGAGTGAAAAGATTAAGCGAATTGATAACACTATCTACGGTTGTTTTAATCGATTCCAATGCCACAGAGAGAAGGAGAGGGCAGGAATTGCTTATATGGGAACTACCCAAAATCATGTTTTGACCACTTTTTTAGATGTTTTAGACCCTGAATGCTACAGAAAACGTGTTATTTTGATTGGGAAACACATTGGTTGGACCAAGGGTGGTACCCAAACCAGGTATCCTAGTATTGGGTATGTAAAAGTTGGGTCTTTGGCCGCTTCGCGGCTCCAGCTCCTCGTTATTTTTTATGCTTGCCCATGCTTGGAATGCCAAACGCTTATTCTCCAAATAATAAAAAATTGTAAGGATTTTAAAGGAAAGACTCACAGCTGAAATGTCCTTTGACAGTCGTTCTAGCTTCTCAAAAATTTCATTTTTGACATCCACAAGCTTCTGCAGGTCTTTTTGAAGAGATGGCTGTTTATATCCAAAAAAGCTTAGCGAAAAACTTCGTTGTCAAGAGAGATGTATGAAAACAAACAATTGAAGACTTAGATTTAATTATTAGTGTGTGTATATAAACAAGAGAAAGGCTAAAGTATACCGTTTGGTGTGAGCTAAAAATGCTTCTAAAGTGCTTTTTTCAACGTAATTCGATCTGAAACGTTCGAAAAACATGTTTTTAAGTGTGGGAAGGCAATTTTTCGAAAAAATTTGCCTTGGTCCCCCCTGTGGTTTTTTGGTCATTTTCGCCTTGGTCCTCCCTATAGTTTTTGGTCATTTTTTGGTATTTTACCCCGTTTTGGTCACTGGAGCTTGCAAAAAGAGCTTCTTTATGTTGAATAGACTATGTATTGGTTAGTGCTTGTATATATTTCGTGTGTAGAAAAGTTGGTAAGTTAAAGGCGAAAATATACCTTTTCCCTAATATCTTGCAATGTGGAGTGAGCTGTTCTTGGCCGCGTAAGTGGTCAACCCTTAGCCGGGTACAACAACATGTACCTTTTTGTGTGTAAAATATATCTGCTTCTTAGCACCGCCGAATCTTGATCCAAAATGACTGAAGAAGCTCTTTTTGCGAAGCTCCAGTGACCAAAACGGGGTAAAATACCAAAAAATGACCAAAAACCATAGGGGGACCAAGGCACAAATAAACAGGGGACCAAGGCAAACCAAAAATTTTTTTCAAAAAATGGCTTTCCCACAATTAAAAACATATTTTTTGAACGCTTCAGATCGAATTGTATTGAAAATTACGTGAAAAAAGTACTTTAGAGACATTTTGAGCTCACACCCAAACGGTATACTCCTAATTAAAGGACCTGACGTCTTCCTAGTCATGGCAATTTGTAATTTTTAAATTGGCGGGGGACCATTTATTTTTTCCGTAATTATTTTTCTGAAATGCGAAAATATTTTTTTATTAAAAGTTGCGTGTCTATTTTTGATGTGAGTTTTTTCCTTTTGGTTCTTGTTGAAATTTCTTGTTGTCTAGGTGATCCGGCATCTCTACCAAGGTCCAGAGGGAGCTGCGTGCCGTTGTATTAGATAAGTTTTTATTTCTTTACCATCGCCGTCTCTTGCTTCTGTCGCTTTGTTTTCAGGTGGGGTTGCTGGCTCAAGTCAAATAGCTTTGGTGGACCGTCTTGCAGTGCGAATAATCCGTGAAAATTTCTAATGTTTTGTTTTGTAATTTCATTCATTGGAATCTATAATAAAAATTGTGATTAATTCTGTTTCAAAAAGTTATTACAGAAGTTAGCTGAATGTGAAATATTTGAGTGGACACCTTCCAGACTGTAACAGAAATCAATATTTTTCATGTTCCATCTTAGATTATCTAAAAGAATGGTTTGTCTTATTTGTGGGTGCAAAGTCGGTTGCGATAGTTGCGCTAAAATGACTCTGAATGATCCACGTCTCTCAATTTATAATCCTGCTGCTCATTTCGATATAAACAAGCAACGTCAGCGAATATACATTTGCTACAAACACTTTGCCGAAATTGATCTTATCAGGGATGAACTAGGCAATTCGGTTGGCGTATGCGCAGACGCTCCAATTGTTTACCGTGCAGAAGCAATTATATCACTTCAACATTCAGACGTATGTAGTAACAGTGTAATATGTTCTATAATCTAAAATGTAGGACAATGAGCCCATGCAAACTCTAGAGGATCAAACTGGAACTCCACGAATGAAAAGCCAGAGGACATTTCCAAGTAAACATAAATTTCACATCAATATTTTACAAAAGTAGTGTCATTTGGCTACAGGAAAAAGAATTCACTATTATTACACAGTGCCAGCACGATTCTGAGGTAGTGGAAAACACAGTAGTACTCAATCCAGCTTCAAGTGCATTTGGTGTTCTTCTGGGTATTCTCTCAAGGGATCAATTCCTTGCTGATATAGTAAAACTGAACGGTGAAAACAACACATCACTTGCTGAATGTTTTAATTCAATAGCAATCAAGTATCGATCTAAGCCAAAATTTTAGTAAGCTTTGTAATTTAGGTGTACAAAATCTAGTAGAAAATTTAGCTCAATGCAAGGCTTCAAATGGCGTACCCAGCTTAGCATATCGCGTTTCAACTTTCTGAGAGCAGAAGAAATGACAGGAAAAGGAAAAGTTATCAGAAGAAAACCAGTCTTTTCAAAAGCAGTAAATGGAATAGTGCGAAAGAATATCAAGGAAAGCGTTTATCACTCATGGAAAACTACCATCGTGAGAAAAGCGCTAGAGGAATGCGAACATGCAACGATGAGAATTCCTGAAACTCAGCTAGATTTTTTTTTGACGGATTAGACACAGAGGAAAGTGGCGAGGAAACAAACCCAGAGTATCTAGAATGTTATGTGGAAAATGACACAACTTATTTGACAGATTCTTTTGATGAATACGATTATTGAAACTGTAGAATAAATGCGGAGGAATAAATTACAACAGACGGCACACTGCAAGACGGTCCACCAAAGCTATTTGACTTGAGCCAGCAACCCCACCTGAAAACAAAACGAGAAAAGCAAGAGACGGCGATGGTAAAGAAATAAAAACTTATCTAATACAACGGCACGCAGCTCCCTCTGGACCTTGGTAGAGATGCCGGATCACCTAGACAACAAGAAATTTCAACAAGAACCACAAGGAAAAAACTCACATCAAAAATAGACACGCAACTTTTAATAAAAAAATATTTTCGCATTTCAGAAAAATAATTACGGAAAAAATAAATGGTCCCCCGCCAATTCAAAAATTACAAATTGCCATGACTAGGAAGAGGTCAAGTCCTTTAAGAGAAATTTAACAATATGCAAATTTAAGGACAGGAGAGTCTACCATGACCGAATCTCAAAAATTTAAGATAAAGCTTTATTAAAAGTTTGGATCATAATTTAAAAAAAAATAAATATTTGTTGAAATTTTTGTATGACTTCTACAAGCCAAAGAATTTCCACAACATTTTGTAACGGACAAAAAAGGTAGTTCAGTAGCCGTTAAGTTAAGCTAATTGATTATTACTAGAGTGGATTTCTTCCACAAAAAAATATTTTTAGATCAAACTAACGCAATAGTTGAAACATTAAAAAAATTCGACCCTACTAGCGAATAACCCCCCCAACGATTTCTCTTTTTTAAACTTGAGTAAAAAGTACCCAAATATATTTTCCAGACCCCCCAAAAGTGCGTAAAACATTCATTAGTCACAACTTCCATACGCTGGCCTACCCCTAAGCCGGGCAGGAGTAGTGTGAGCCAAATCACTCTGCGACAATTCAATTTGGGTCAAAATGAATTTGAGCCAAATCACTCTACGACAATTCAATTTGGGTCAAAATGAATTTGGGCCAAATCACTCTGCGACAATTCAATTTGGGTCAAAATGAATTTGAGCCAAATCACTCTGCGACAATTCAATTTGGGCAATTATTAGAGGAAACACGGTATATGACTTACCTGTATTATTTTTAAAAAGTCAGCATTTGGCTATTTTGATTAGTTCATCACTTTAATTCGTCAAAAGTTAAATGAAATTTCGAACGTTACAATAACATTTTAGAACTATATTGTAGCGCAGCTCAAGAGCTACAAAACCCATTTTACAGGATTATTTTGGAAAATCTGAGTATTGAGATATACAGTATGGCCTAAGAAATTCGGCCGATTTCAAATGGCCATAACTTTGGTAGACGTCAAATTTCGACAAACGGTTGGTTTTTGCAATCGTCTTAGAAAAAAATCTGCAATCAACCATGATGAGCATGAATTCGGTGTCAGAATTTGGTTTTTGCCTAGCAGCGACGTCAAAATTTTCATTTCCGCGGAATCTTATCCCGCGGAATTTTTTGCCATGCCAAATTCTTAGCTTGTTTAATTTTGCTGCCGGCTTTTTTCTTTCCCTTTCGCTTGGCACTTTTACTCTGCTTTTGAAACATTCCCAAACAGTTTTATTTTGTAACTTTAGGGAAGGAAGTTGATAGGATAAATGCGGTGTCTGCTCCGTCTTATGGCTAGTTTTGATAAATAAAAATTGGAAAATTTTAGAATTGATGCAGGTATCACTATTCTTTTATATTTCCTTCATTATTATAATAATAAAAAATTGCGGGAATCCCATCCAACCGGTTTGCCCTTGCTGAACAATATGTCTTTAGGCTTGGATTGCAACAGCAGCAGAATCAAGAAAAAGAAGAATAAATTTAAATGCAATCAAAGGCCATCGAGAAAAAAGAAAGGAGTTGACAGATAAATACATCCACCCGCACACACTACTACTATATGCACCTAAAATAAAAGAAGGGTGGGATCAGTTTGGGATTGTGGTCTCACCAACGGAAAAAAATTGACTACAAAGCAATTCAATAGAAATTATAGAAGAAAAACCATTTCTGATTATGTACTTTATTTTGAGCGCACTATATATTTTTCACTTGATTTCTTACTTCAGATCATTATTTTTTAGTTTAGTTTGTACATCGCGTAGTTTTTCGACCAAGGATTTTTTTCGCAGAAAATATAATAAAACTATTGATATTTACTGGAGAAATCAAAAAGATCTTAAGAAAACGGGAAAATCTTTTTGGCACTATTCAGCTCTAGATACCCCCCAAATTTGCCTTGGTCCCCCTTTGCTTTTTTCAAATTTTTTTTCCTTGGTCTCCCTTCTTTTCAGGTATCCTACAATTCATGAATGATTCATCAATGAAACGAAAACATGAAAGTAATAAAAGTAAAAAGTAATAAAAAAATTTAAAAAAAATCAAAGGGGGGACCAAGGCAAATTTGGGGGAGGGGGGGGGTTGGTACATAAAGGTGAATAGTGCCATCTTTTTTGTACTACAGTCAAACCTGGGTTATCCGACACCCCAGTTAACCGACACCCTCTTTTATCCGACACCATGAGCCCGATTTGGTTGGCCTGGTAAACGTACACCCCAGTTATCCGACACCTCGTTTAACCGACACCTCGTTTATCCGACACCATAAGGGCGGTCCCTTTGGGTGTCGGATAACCCAGGTTTGACTGTATATTCACTTTTTGTACAAATTGAGCATAGACTATTTTCTTGAAGTCGTAAGTTGAACCTCACCTGCGGACATCTTCAATTTTTTGCACATACCGTATTTTTCCTAATAAAATTGCATACGCTTCTAATATCTATTTTTCAACCTCAATATCCATTTGAACGAAATTTCTTTATTTACAACAGAAAATAATCAATTTAACATTCCAAAAAGATATCTCTATTGTAATTTTCTTCCTCTTGCTCAGATCGATTTCTTCAAGCAGCTTGGCCAATTCTTCGTTTTCACACGCCTGCTGCAACTCGGCTTGACCACTTGGAATCGCATCGTCCTCCTTAAACCAATGAATTTCATTATCTTCACTTCCATCAGTTGCATTCGTGTTCCATAAGATTTGAACGACATGAAAATAAGCTCCTTCGAGATACTTCGACGATCCATTGAAGGTAGAAGGCCATTGGAGCAGTTTCCGGATTTCCCCCTTTTTTCACTTCCTTTTTGTTGTGCATCATCTAGTCTTCATAGAGCTGACGGATCTTAGGCTTGAATGGAGAATTCCTCCTGACATATGCAGCCTGAACAAAAAGTTGATGGCAGTTGACGGTTCCAAACAAGATCCAGTAAAAAGAAATATTGTATTTTCTTTATTAGTTACTCGGGGTAATTATATTTAAACCCCTGAAAAATCGGAAAAATTGGGTCGATTTTGACATTTTTAATAATTTAATAATTAATTAATAATATAATTAATTTTAATAATAATATAAACACTACTGTTACACGTAGAATCAAAAAGTAACATAAGGTCGTAATAATCAGAATGACCACTTGACATACTGTCAATAAAAATACATATTTCTTCGTAAAATTTGCAGCAAAAACAAATTTTCAACCCGGCGTTTTTTTAAATAGGAGGCGCCGGAGCAAAATTTTTAAAGGGGCATGCTCACCTGTTTCACAATTTGTCCCGGCCAATTCAAAAAATTTTCTGAATCATTGAACCTCTATACAGATTTTTCAGCTTGGTTTCTAACAAAACAAGGCCTAGAATTTAATTTTAGGTATAGTTTTGTTAGTTTTGTTTCGTAAAAGCCCAAGTGCACCCCCCCCCCTTCCTAAAAAATTTTTTTGTACTTTTAGATAAAAGTACCCATTTTCAGCTGAAAATTTTTATTCTGAGGTACCCCGATGAGGGAAAATTCCTCAGCAATCCGAATCATAAAACAGAATTTGAAAAAAATGCTTAGCCGCTGAGATATGACTTAAAGTTGGAGTGTCAATATTTTAAAAAATGACCATTTAACTTTACTTATCTCAGCGACTAAGTATTTTTTTCAAATTCTGCTTTATAATTCGGTTTGCTGGGGAATTTTCGCTTATTGGGGTGCCTCAGAATAAAAATTTTCAGCTAAAATGCGTAAAAAATTTACAACAAAATCGAGGGGGTGAGGAGTGTTGGTTTGTGCACTTGGGATACTGTCATTTTGTTTAGTTAGAACCAAGTTGAAAAATCCGTACAGAAGTTCAATGATTCGAAAATTTTTTGGAATTAGCGGGGAAAAATTTTGTAGCAGGTGAGCATGCCCCTTTAATGAAGGCGCTCGGCACCGGAACAACAATGTTTGTAAGCCGTGATTTTGAAAAAATAAAAAAAATGATCTCTGGCGGGATCGAACCGCCGACCTCGTGCGTTTTCATGTATCTGTGAAGCACGCGTGATAACCACTACACTAAGAGACCAGATGGGCAACAAAAATACAAATTTTTCCCATATACCTTATTTGTTCTTATAGAGCACCACTCTTTATTAGAGCAGCACTCCCAAGGGGGTCGAGCACCATGGTGTTCTATTAGAATAAATAGGATATTACTTTCTTCCTTTATCAGTGTTGCCCATTTTACTTTACTTTCAGTCGGAAACTCATTTTGAAATGGTGGGACTCAAGTATGTTTGAACTAATAAAGTTATTGAGCCATCCATATGTATACACAACTTAAATATTTCGTCGCAAGATTTCCTGTTAACAATTTTTTATTTTGAAAAACTTAAAGGGGCACACCGGCGCGTTACAGCGCAAATTAAGGCGGGGACCAGCGATTATTTAAAAATCATCCCTGTTTTCATTTGTCTCGTGAAATATCTGATATTCAGGACCTTATACTATTTTTAAACATTAGGCAGGAAACTTTCATCGGATCAGGTAGAACGCTTATAAACAAATTTTAAAAACACTGCTGGTCCCCGCCTTTTTTTCACTGTAACGGGCTGGTATGCTTTTTTAAAGGGGGAGTACATTTTATAGTCCGCATGGTTCGAATACCACTACGACCATTTATACTTTTTGACAATTTTTAATTGTTTTTTCTGAATATTATTTTTTTGAATTCGTTAAACCATACTATCAAAAAGATCGAAATTAGTAGCCAGGTGGTAGAGCACAAAAAAGTTACAGATAAACTCCGCTTTTGCTAGTAAAAGTTTTGCAATTGGAAATAGTTATTGCGATGATCAGAGTGCGATAAATCGTTGTTGTTCTTGAGCATTTTTATAGGTAAAAGCTTTATTGCTGCTCTCTAAATGTCCATTGCTGTCTGCTATGTACCCTCAGCTACAGTGTACCATCCTTTACTGCAAGAAATATTTTAGAACTTTGTTTTGCTAATACGCGCAATTCCACATGATGTAAACCTAGTTCTAATATGTGGATATGATTCAGTTAATTATCGGTATAGCATATCCATTCTGAGGGTACATAGCAGACAGCAATGGAGATTTAGAGGGCAACAATGGCAACCAGACATTTTCTACTATTAGTAGAATTTGTCGCGCGACATTTTCTGCTATTTTTAGTGAAATGCGGTTTTTTCGCCCGAATTTCATTAAAAAATAGTATTGGGTTGGTGCATAATTAACGTCGGTTTTTTTATTTGCACACTATTCAACAACAACCCAAATACAAGTCCGCCTAAAAATCCGACGGACGACCCCGACCTTCCTCGTCTTCTAAGCTTACGTCTCCAGACTTAAAGCGCTTGAACCACCTCTGTGCCCGTCTTTTACTGATTGTTCCTTCGCCAAAAACAGTGATGAGCTCACGAGTTGACTGTGCCGCCGACCATCCCTTCTCAAAGTGATAAAGCAGGATATGACGAATGTGCAGATGATTCTCGACACGCACCTCAAAAATTTATTTAATATGTGTGAGCAAAAACAGAATGAATTAAAATGTCAGATGTTCACTAAATTAACACAACAAAAAAACCGACGTTAATTATGCACCAACCCAATAGAAAATGTCGCGCGACAAATTCCACTAATAGTAGAAAATATCTAGTTGCCGGCAGAAATGAAGCTATTACTTGAGAAAATGCTCAAGAACAATAACGATTATCGCACTCTGATCATCGCTATAATAAACTTTTCGTATTGTAAAACTTCTACTAGCAAAAAGCGGAGTTTATCCGTAATTTTTTTCGTGCTCTACCACCTGGCTACTGATTTCGATCTTTCTCCCCCTTTACTATAGCGCTGGATCTGTCTGTAGTATGTCACACATTGAAAAAAAAAAGATTAGGGGCATTCCGTCAATTAGATCAAAAATCTGATTACACCATTCGACTCAGCGTGGTCAATTTACTGTTTGAAAAAATTATGAAAAGTTGAACTCGACTGTCTCAAAAAAAAGTTATGGCCACTTGAAAGTTCCCAAAACCACAGGGGGGACCAAGGCAATTTTGGGTGTTTTTTGGATTGCCTCGGGGGACCAAGGTATGGTCACAGGTTCAAATTTTGGTGGTAGCATGCATCATTTTTGTAACGTGTGTTCCCCACACAGGTCCTCGGCGCCTACGAATTGCCACATCTGTGGCAACAACATATTCTAGTTTCGATACTATAGTATAACGAATTGAAAAAAATAATAAACAGAAAAAAACAATCAAAAAATAGTCAAAAAAGTATACATGGTCGTAGTGGTATTTGAAGCATGCGGACTATAAAATATACTCCCTCTTTTTTAAAAACAGTGTTTATAGCATTGGCCTAGCCTGAACCAGTGCCATGGAACAGCCACCTGAGTCCACCAATACCGCTGCTACTACCAATGTTGTGCTAGTTGAACCTGAAATAGAGGACCTAGATCAACAACAACAAGCTTGCCCTATCCCTACAAGTGCGGCTGAAAGAAACGAACAAGAAACACCCAGCATTTACCCGCTTAATTTATCCATTTCTACACCTACTTCCTCAGCTTACCTGTCAGCAAGCACTCCTAGCCAGAGTTTTAGTAGCGCTCAGAGGGAGAAACTGAGTGATAAAAGAAAACTGCACCAGACATGCTTCTCTTCTTTTCTGGAGTTTAGCTTTCACAACACTGGCCTGTTCATTGCAGACAATCCAGTGGCCATTATCCTGGTAGGTATCTGGTAGGGTTGACCTACCACACCCCCGCTCCTCCCCCCGCAAAATTTTTTAGGCCAACCACCTCCTTCCCCCCGCCCCCCGAACCCCGAACAAAGGGGGTGTGGGATGATGGGTAGCCAACCCTGGTATCAGGTTTTTTCTTGGGTCTTCATGCCAAAAACTAGCACTGTTCAATTTTTTCCCAGGTTTTTATGTTTTGTAGTGTCTGTTGGCGAAAACAGTAAAGTGGATTGATTACCTGCTATTGTTTTGGGTGACCTCAATTTTGAAAACTGCCTAATTCATTCTCTTCTTCTTTTTTTGTGCACTCTTATCTCTTCTGCAACAAACATCATTTATCTTAAAAAGACATATTTCCGGTAAAACATTTAAAAAAATATGCTGTAGAAATTATACAGCCTAAAAAGCTAAAAAAACAGTAAAGAAAAAACAAAAAAAAATTACGCAGAAACATAACCAGTGCTGTTCCCGGTAAAAATTTAGCGACAGTTTTTTTCGAAAAAGGTGAGTGCCAAGCAAAAACGTGTTTTCATATTTAGAATGTTGGCTACCCAATGGTGTAAAAATTTCTTGGTTTAGTTCACAAAAAGGCGAGCATTCGATTGCGGATTTACAAATGCGGATTCCACATTTGCGTACTCTCAAATGCGGATATACACTTGCGGATCGCACATTTGCGGATTTTTTTTACGGATTCCACATTTGCGGACTATACATTTGCGGATTTTTAAATGCGGATTTCGCAGTTGCGGATTATTCACCTGAGGACTCTAGTTTTAAATTTGCGGATTTGTTACATGCGTACTCTGCATTTGCGGATTTTTATATATGTACTCAACATTTTCGGATTTTCATTAGCTGATTAGGAAGGCGCATTTCTTATATATTTCCTAACAAGAAAAACCTCGCAAGCTTGTTTTTCACTAGCCGAGAGAAATTGGTTTCATAAGTTAAAATCTCGGAGAGTGAAAAACAAGCTTGCGAGGTTCCCTTGTAAGACTAAGAATAAATTCGGTTACCGAATTTCGGTATCTAATCTTTTAAAAATAGTTCATAATTACTTCGCTCAATTTCGCAAGAAAAAAAGATGTTTAATTTAGGGCGTACAAATGTAATGATTCAAAAAATGGATAAATAGTTAGATTCAAGGTATTGTCAGAATCTTCTTGAAAAATGCAAATATAAAAGACAGCAGAAATCTAAGTTAAAAAAGTGTCGAACTCTAGGCGGGAACGAACTTTAGGAGGTGCCGGATTAGCGAGACTCGACTGTAACAAATTCCGTAAATAAAATGATTGATAAAATGTGACTGAAAAGCACAAATGTGAAGTTTGAAAAGTATAAATAGTAGCTAACTTAGCCATTTATCTGTATATGTGTAAGAACTAATCTGAAAATTTTTCTATCTACAAATAAAAGTTCAAAAATAGTGAAAATCCGCAAAAGAAAATCTGAAAATGCTAAAACCGCAAAAAAATCCGCAAATGCAGAAACCGCAAAAAAAGATCCGCGAACGTGTAAACCGCAAATAAAAATCCGCACTTGAAAATCCGCAAATGTAAATCCGCAAATGCGAAATCCGCAAATGAAAATCCGCAAATGTGGAATCCGCAATTTTGGAGTTTCTAAAGTGGATTCCGCAAATGTGCAATCCGCAAATGTGGAATCCGCATTTGTAAATCCGCAATCGAATGCTCGCCCACAAAAATATTTTATTACAAACGCGTTCGAATTATTTCGAACTATTTCGAATTAAAAGTACGAAAATAATTCGAAATAATTCGAAGGTGTTTGTAATAAAATATTTTTGTGAACTAAACCAAAAAATTTTTATACCATTGAGTAGCCAACATTCTAGGCTTTCAAACGTGGGGTGACCTGCTCAAAATTTTAGAAAAATTAGCATAAAAACAAGAAATAAGGGCAAATTTTTTTGAAAAATCGAGTTAACTGTGTAACAACCCTACTCATTGTCATTGTGAAACTATTCTCACTCTCATAATGAGATTATCATTCTCACCCATGGTGTGAAAAAACACTAAAAGCCTAAAATTACACTAAAATTTTGTGACGTTCAAATTAAGAACGCTAAAATCACAGTCAAAATTTTAGTGTAGTTTTAGTGGTCTTTCAGTGCTTTTTGAAAATTTTAGTGGTCCTTTAGTGGTCTAATTTTATTTCCCTTTTTTTCATTTTTTTCCTTGTTGATCTTTTTTATACAGTCGAACGTTGTTTATACAGTCGGTGCCGTTATATTGTGATGTCGTTGCATCCCGGTCCTGATTTACTCTCAATGGTCTAGATCCACTCTTAATGCTTCTGATCTACTATTTTAAGTCGATGTCTATCCCTTATGGTCCAGATCCCTCTTCATTTATATCAACTCTCAATAGCCCTGACTCACTCTTAATGGTCCTGATCCGCCCTCAATTGTCCTGACGCACCCTCAACAGTCCTGATGGACCCTCAATGGGTCTAGTTTTGGATGTCCTCTTGGCTCATTTGCGTGTCCAGTACGTGAAAAAAATTCCGTTGTCAAGACCACCTGAATTTTAGATATGTTAAATAACTCCGTCAATTAGGTAACATACCTAAGATTTGGATGGTTTTGATCACTGAAGAAAATTTAGGTTGTTGACACCGAGACAAGCCAAAAGGACACCCGCTTAGGTCGGATAATGTCAGTATGAATTGAGTTTAGTCATAAACCAATCAAATCAAGGGGATACCTACTTGAGGGGATACCTAAGCAAATTCTTATAGCACATGAAGTGTGGAATTTGAAAAAAATAACGCCTGGGTATAAATATAGTCTGGTCATAAAATCTTACCATAATTATAAATCTTCTAAATTAACCCTAAACGGAAAAATCGGCCACAAACACCAAGCAGAAGTCCTAGGTCACTTGCAAAAGTAAATAGTGATCTGAGAACGGCTGCGGAAAAACGTAGTTTCCTTACACAACGTTAGAAAGTCCGAGGAATAAAAATACATAAGTGAAAAAAACAATCACAATAACGTTCCACCAAGCTCATACACACACAGGACACCGAAGCTTATTATTACAGTCAACGGTGGATAAAACAGATCTCTACCTAATTGACAAAGTAGTTAGTACCTACATATCCATTGTATCCAGCGTAGACCGTATCTAACCTATGTCTTACTTATCGCATATTAAAATAAAATGCTGAATGCATTAACGAAGCTGTATTCCATCACAGTGACAATCGAAAATGTGAGATAGTAAACATTACAGTAATATTTTTCTTTGACTAGCGTATTTTTCATCGGAACTAATGCTGACGCTCTTCATAGATGTTGACGCTGGCGCAGCAGAAAAAGTAGAGATGGACAGGTAGTCGGAGAGATTGTAGAGCGCCTAATTCCCAACTAGAAATTAGGGTGAAAAGCAGCCCACTTTTACAGTCATCTACAAAAAAACTTACCGGATTCAACTTCAGGAGAGAAGAAGTGAGCAAGAAAGGCCAGGAGGAATCCGCCAAAAAGTTCTAAAAAAGCACAGTTCAGACTAGATGAAAAAAAGCAGACAGTATCCAGGAGAAGTAGTATCCAGGAGAAGTTAATTGCACTGACTACATATCCATCCTTCGACGGAAAAAATTAAGTTGACTGTTGAGAGGTAATCTAACTACGTTAAAGTCATCAATAAAAAAAATGTCTAATAGATGCTATTTTTTACCGCCAAATATGAATGTTGACCAACTGCTTTGTCTGGCGACCATTGATTGATATTTAGTGGCATATTCCCACAATGTAAATAGAGGTTAGCGAAATGTATTATAACGGCAGAATAATATGCGGGGAATACAGAAGAGAACAACGCAGGAAAAGAATTTATGATGTATCAATAAAAGTTAACCAACCTGAACTATCAACGAAAAAGCTGGTAAATCAGGATTGATCACAGGAAAGAACTTTTCAGGGGGAAAAAGAGTCGTTCGGGGAAAAGAACTTTTCGGGGAAAAAGAGTCATTCAGGAAAAAGTCATTCGGGAAAGGCTTTCCGGGGAAAGAGGTGTACCCAATGAACAGGAAAATCATATATAAGAGAGATTATTTTCCAAAGTGCTTTTCTTCTGCAGTCTTCTTGGAGTCGGCCGAACTATTTTCAAGACGTCTGCAAGGATGATGCACCCTGTAAAATATCTGTAATCAACTAGTAAATAACAGTGAAAAGGAAATTTTGACCTGCGGGAATGTGAAGCCTGAAAGAATGACAGATAAAACAACCACGCAAATAATGTAAAAAAACTGTTTTTCATTGTGACACAACGCTGAAGGCTCTTTCAAGCGGGACCGTGTAATTTTGATACAGCCTGTATTTAGGGCAAAATATTGGGAGAAATTTCCCCAGCATTGACACAGAAACGTTATAACTTTTTTGATAATTTGGAGTGGTATAGTGTGGTGAGGAGACTTTTGAAGAGATTCGGATGGTTTGAGATGTTCAGTGTATGTTAGAGTGGTTTAGGGTGGCTTGGGGTAGTTTAAATTGGTTATAGTTCATAGTTGAGGCAATCCAGGTGGATTTAAACCTTACTCAGTAGTACCCACCCAGGTTTTGAGGTCAGGGTGGGCAAAATCGCAATTTCGGTCTTGAATAACCTGTTTTGTCGTGCGTTATAAGGTCAGAAAAAGTGGGTTATTTTTGACTAACTTTTTATTCAGGGCAGGTCGATACCCACCTGACCAGATGGTAGCCCCTCCAGATTTTTCGGTTCAAGTGGGAGAGATCACGATTTCAGTCTCAACAAACATAATTACCCATATGATTGTGATTGTACGTAAGACAGCATAACTTTTTTTTATTTGACTTAATGTTATTTCCAAGGATATCCACGTAGATACAGCTGGTACCTACCCGGGTTTTGGTGTTAACGGTAGGCAAAATCGCAATTTAGGTCTTGTTAATCTCATTTTCTTACATATGTTCACGTCAGAACAAATGGTTTGTTTTAGATTTTTCAGCCGTCCATGCGGATTTCTACCTGAACCTGTAGTGACCATCCCTGGTGTGGGGGTTTTGTTGGGTGGAATCGCATTTTAAGTTCTAACAAACCTCGTTCCTCACAAGATTTTAGGTTAAGAAAAATGGTTTGTTTGTCGATTTTAGCAAAAAGCTTTTTTAGGTCATCCAGGTGGATATTCACCTCAGACCAGGAGTACCCACCCCGAGTTTTAGGGTTGAGGTAGGTCAAGTAACTCTGGGGTAGTTTGAGATGTGGTTGTTTATGGTGGTTCAAAATGCTTAGAGTTTAGTAGAATATTGTTTAGAAAATTTCCAAATTTGGCGCCAACTTTGGCCCGAAATTCGGCTCAAGGCTTTAAAATACAACAAAATAAAGCCATAATAACTGCGTAAGACGTCAATTCATCTTAAAATCAGTCTCATTCTGTCATTCTCACTCTCATTTTTGAAAATACTGGTCGATCCGCATCTACAGAATTTCGAATTTGCGGCAAGATAAAAAGTCATGATGATATAAAAGTAACAGAAATTCTTGACTCACCCTATATCAAGGGGGCTTATAATATAAGGTGGGCTTCTATTAGAAAAATAAGGTATATTAGTTTTAAGGTAATTTTGATGTTCACGACTGTATGCTCACTCAAAATTCCATTTACACAACAAGAAGATGACATCAAAACGGGATATACTCCTCAAGGAGCTAGATCTGTGAGTATTAATTTAGTACTTGCCCAGCCCCTAATTTCCACATATATTGCAGGTGATTGAAGCGGGACTGTATGAGGAGTTCTACGGCAGACAAACCGCAGACATCTACAATGAACCCTTGTCCCTAGTTGTCTTTTTGACAGCCAAGGATGGTGGCTCGATGCTCAGAGAGGAGCATTTGAACGAGTCAGTGTGGTTGCTAGATGAGCTGGGAAGCAATTACCCTCTGATGGGCCAAAACTTCTACCAATTCTGCACCGACTTCTGTCAAATCAATGAGCCTATCAAAGCTTTCAGGGTGAATTTTCTGCAAAAATACCAATATTTTATAACGAAAAGGTAAAACTTTTACAGAATGGAATAATTGTTGGGAAACAACATGGTGGAGGCAGCCATTTTTCTATGCAAGATAAAGATTTTGATGTGGATAATAACTATAGAATTAACCTGACCTTCCCGTTCATAAGTATTCTCGGCCGAACACTCGACATGAGTCCTCACTTTTTCGGCTTAAAACTATTTGAGAGTGAGCAAGAACAGCGGGATGCACATTCTACAACCAATATTAAATTTTTAAAACTGATCATCCTGCAATTCCGAGCAGAGAGACCTGCTAGTGTGACTAAGGAACAGGTAAATTTATCAAGTAGTTTTTTTTATGAGATCTATTTACGAAAAAATAGGTGATGCAATGGGAAAGGTAGGCATTACAAGCAGTATATTTTGCTATTATCCTCTCAAGTTCGATCCCACCTCGGGTTTGTGGGCTTTTTGAACATACCGTATTCTCTCTAATGCCCCCTTCGTTCAAAATCGTGTTTGTGGCATTCGAACCACTTTTCGAAGACTTTTTGCAGGCAAGTTATACCTCAATTTGTAGCCAGTGAGATGAGCTACAAAATGGGTGGTAACTTTTCTAAGAGTGCACTGTGAGAAGTGGGTCAAAACACAATGCCAAAAACACGAATTGAATTAAGAGGGGGCGTCTTCGGGAGCACCCCGAACTAAAATAACAACTAAAATAATATTTAACAAGAAAAACTGGCGACTAATGGCGCCATACAATAACGGTGAGACTGGCTGAAGAATAACTTCAAGTTCGTAAAATTCAAATATTTCAAAAAGGCGGCAATTCAAACGCTTTTTTCCGAATATTTTGCGTAATTTTCGAAGGTAAATGAAATTTGACGTAAATTTTTTCGGAGTTCCGAGTTATCTCCCGATCTTAAAGGGCGAAATATCGTCGCTAGTATTAGACATCCTATACTTAAAAGATAGAGAAAGAGTTCTAGTATGGGGCCCTGAAAAAATCAGAACGAATGATAAGACATGTCGTGGGTAACGATTCAAAAGAAAAAAAAACAAAAACAAAACGTGACGGACACCAAAAAAATCACTCCATCGTAATACTAAGTAGAGATTAGAAACGAATAAGAATTTTATCACAACTTTTTAACGATATAAAATATTAAAGTCAGCGAGAATCCAATTAAAAAAAATGGCCAGCCTCAGATGGAGTCAAACTTGGGAGGCTAACAAACTTTTATGTTTGAGCATTTTTTTACATAAAAACTGAATTGTTTCAGAGGAATCGCACAATATTTGCACAAGTAATTCATTTTTGTTAATCACTATCTAACCACGGAACCTCCAGAAGTGTCTTTTTTCAAAGAGTTCGTTGAGAGATTTTTTTTGAAGCTTCTTGTAGAGCACCCCGAACTAAAACAACAAAGCGCTGCCGCTTTTTCCAGATCGCCTGAAAAACTGGGAGACAGAGTACCCCAAAAATGCCGAAAAACCATGATATGGGTATCACGGTTTTCAGCCTACTGTTGAATCGCCCTTGTTTTGTATATTTTTCTTATGGATATTTGTATGGGATATTTTTGGGCATATTGTACTTATGGTAATCAGTAATTTGAAAAGCTTGCCACGTCTTTTCAAAAAGAGGCCGATACCTGAGTGGGGCGGGAATTCAAAAAGTGACTGCCTTTTCTCAGGAATTTGAATACTTTTTGAATTTTAGTTCTAATAAGATGGCATTTTCACTCTTTATGCTAGCATTAATGAAAGCCCAGCATCGTGGCTACAAAACGGTATATAGAACATGTTATTATATAAAAATGTTGATAATTTTTTCATCAAAAACAACAACATGTAGATGCTGATTTTGGCATCCAGACTCCCTATCATGGTTTTTCGGCAACTTTGGCGTACTCTGTCTCCCAGTTTTTCAAGCGATCTGGAAAAAGCGGCAGCACTTTGTTATTTTAGTTCGGGGTGCTCTGCAAGAATCTTCAAAAAAATCTCTCAACGAACTCTTTGAAAAAAGACACTTCTGAAGGTTCCCTGATAAGACAACTCTCGATAAATAGTCATCAGCTCAAGTTCGTTCCCTCGCTAGGTTTGGAAATATTTTGCCTGCATTTGCCAGTCTTTTACCTAACTCATTTGTCAGTCTAGTCCAGAGCAAGGATTCCCACTTTAGTAATCGTCTTTCCACAATCCTGCAGTTTGGCCATTTGCCATTGAGATCCGGAATATAATAGCAAGGTGCCGTAAATACTCTAATAAACGGGCCCCCCTACAGTTAACCATTTTCAAATTTGTTTTGCTTTTTTAACCCTAACATTGTTTATTTAAAAAAAAACGACCACTCATTTGGTAGGGTTTGGAAAGATCTACAAAATGAGTGGTCGTAAGTTTTAAAAAATAAACAATGTTAGAGTTAAAAAAGCAAAACAAATTTGAAAATAGTTAACTGTAGGAGGCTCGTTTATTAGAGTATTTACGGTATGTGGAAAAATGTAAAACCTGTAAAATAATAGGAAACCTGAATAATCTATATTGCTTCAATTTGTGCATCCACTCTTCCTAACACTATAGATACTGGTCTTTCTAACTGAACAATCATAATGGTCGAAAAATTTCGTAATGGAGGCAAAAAAGTGTCGGAACGAACTCGAGGTTTATGGAAACATGACTGTAACCAACTTTTTTCCTTGCAGCAACTACAAATTCATGTGCGTCCACTTTTCCTAACACTGACTGTAGTGGCAGGTATCAACTTGAGTCAATTTAATCGTATTCGCACACTAAATGTTTTCACTTTTACAGATGAGATTGGTAAAAAAAATATTTTCTAATCTACAGGGTGGCCCAAGAAATTCCCCTGATTTTAAAAGCTCATATCTTTTTGTAGGAGCCACATTTTAAAATTCTGTTTTTAGAGATAGTCTTGGATTCATTATTCTGCTAAATTCACGAAATTTTTTTCGACCAAATTTGCCTTGTTCCCCCTGTTGTCCAGAAAATACCGATTTTTACTCTTTTCGGACTATTTTCTGGGCAACAGGGGGGACCAAGGCAAATTTGGTCAAAAAAAATTTCGTGAATTTAGCAGAATAATGAATCCTACAGGATTCTAAGACGGCACTTGTTTACTTGGGGGCCCTTTTTTTTTGGTCAACTGTGAATAGTGTTCAGACGTCTCCTAAGTAATTTTTATACGCTAAAACCGATAAAAAAGTTCTTTCCAAACAATTTCCGTACTAAAAAGACATGTTTTGAAAAAAAATTTGGTTATCAAAGGTTGACCAACTGCCTTGGTCCCCTAAGCTAAATAAACCAAAAAAGGTACCTTCATATCCTCAAAAATACCGGAAAATGGAATTTTGAACATAGTTTTGTTAGCTGAGGCCTACCGCATAAAGAAACTCTGGTATGCATACTGTTTTTATGCATCCAGAGTCACTTTCGAGTGATTTGTGTCTAAGGTATGTGGGTGTGCGCATCTCAACCCCAAGCAACCAAGCCCCCTGCGCTTCCGAAGGGGTTGGTTAGAGATGCTCTTTTTGCCCAGCTCCAGTGATGAAAACATGGTAGGATACCTTAAAATAAGATATTTTACCTTGGGGGACCAAGGCAGTTGGTCAACCTTCGATAACCATATTTTTTTCAAAACATGTCTTTTTAGTACGGAAATTGTTCGGAAAGAACTTTTTTTATCGGTTTTAGCGTATAAAAATTACTTAAGAGACGTCTGAACACTATTCACAGTTGACCAAAAAGGATCCCTCCTCGCCCCCAAGTAAACAAGTTCCTCTAAGACTATCTGTAAAAACAGACTTTCAAAATGTAGCTCCTACAAAAAGATATGAGCTTTTTAAATCAAAGGAATTTCTTGGGCCACCCTGTATTTTGCTTCAATTTTACTAATATAGTTCGCACTGGAATGACCTTGTTCCCCTACCTATCCGTAGGTTTTGCCATAATGTCGTGTTTTGCCATTTCTACAGTGTGGTTGAGTGCTTTTTACTTTGAACAGGTGGGCTGTAAGGGTTACAAGCCATTATCTTAACCCACCCATTTTTAGTGGTCCATTTACAAAGTGGTGATGGCTCTGTCCGCTTGTTTATGTCCTCTGCTGGCCACGTCCACTGCTTTGGGCTTTCTTTTCTGGTTCGGCTTTAGATTTGGAACGATTTTAGGTGGGTCGACATGCCGAAAATTGTCCAAAATTGTGTGTTTTCAGCTGTCAGCCCTTTCTTGGTCATGGCTATAGGTTGGAATTTTGTAAAATTTTCAGCCTAATCTAGAAGGCATTTTTTGTTTTCAAGGAGTGGATGATGCCTTTATTATGATCCATTCCTGGCAAAGGGTGTGTGTGGACCGTCTACAGCTGAAACTTAGCTCTACACCCACTATGGCCGACAGCTTGAGAAGCAGGATAGCTGAGGTGTTGGTGGATATTGGGTAAGGGAGGTAGATACCGTATTTCCTCTAAAAAGGCCCACCCCCCTCTAATAAGCCCACCCCCTCAACTTTGAGGACCTATATCTCAGCCCAGAGTCAATTTTTTGCAAAGCTGTTTATTGCGTTTTCTTAATTCCCACGAGCTCTACGGATTTCTGTAGTCTAATCTAATCTACAGATCCACCTCAAAATTTCCCGATTTTCGAGGGGTTGAAAAATAAGGCCCCGGGGCCTTATTAGAGACAATACGGTAATAGCTATGAAAATCACAGTAAATGCTGTTTTCAGCCCTTCCATAACCATCACTTCTCTCACCAATGTTGGAGCAACATGCTTGTTATACATGTTATTTTTTCGGTATTTTAGATTCTAGCATTTGTGGTCGGAATATTCTCGCCGACGCCAGAGATCCAGCTGTTCTGTGCTGGAAATGCCATGGCTCTTTTCTTCGACTACATCTACCAGCTGTTCTTGTTCACTTCCACGGTTGGTATCAAGTGTGGCTAATTTCCAAGAAAGGCGTACCCACAAAAGCTATCTAGCCCATAGAACCCTTGGCCCTGTAGATCTTTAGGGGCAACATTTTGCCCTGGTCCCCCCTGTTGTTTTTTTCTTGAAAAATCACTTAGCCCCCTGTTGTTTTTCTTGAAAAATCACTTAGCCCCCTGTTGTTTTTCTTGAAAAATCACTTAGTCCCCTGTTGTTTTTCTTGAAAAATCACTTAGCCCCCTGTTGTTTTTTCTTGAAAAATCACTTAGCCCCCTGTTGTTTTTTCTTGAAAAATCACTTAGCCCCCTGTTGTTTTTCTTGAAAATCACTTAGCCCCCTGTTGTTTTCTTGAAAAATCACTTAGCCCCCTGTTGTTTTTCTTGAAAATCACTTAGCCCCCTGTTGTTTTTTCTTGAAAAATCACTTAGCCCTGTTGTTTTTTTGAAAAATCACTTAGCCCCCTGTTGTTTTTTTCTTGAAAAATCACTTAGCCCCCCTGTTGTTTTTTTCTTGAAAAATCACTTGGTCCCCCTGTTGTTTTTTCTTGAAAAATCACTTGGTCCCCTGTTGTTTTTTCTTGAAAAATCACTTAGCCTGTGTTGTTTTTCTTGAAAATCACTTAGCCCCTGTTGTTTTTCTTGAAAATCACTTAGCCCCCTGTTGTTTTTTCTTGAAAAATCACTTAGCCCCTGTTGTTTTTTCTTGAAAAATCACTTAGCCCCCTGTTGTTTTTTTCTTGAAAAATCACTTAGCCCCCTGTTGTTTTTTCTTGAAAATCACTTAGCCCCCTGTTGTTTTTCTTGAAAATCACTTAGCCCCCTGTTGTTTTTCTTGAAAAATCACTTAGCCCCCTGTTGTTTTTTTCTTGAAAAATCACTTAGCCCCTGTTGTTTTTTTCTTGAAAAATCACTTAGCCCCCTGTTGTTTTTTCTTGAAAAATCACTTAGCCCCCTGTTGTTTTTTTCTTGAAAAATCACTTGGTCCCCCTGTTGTTTTTTTCTTGAAAAATCACTTAGCCCCCTGTTGTTTTTCTTGAAAAATCACTTAGCCCCCTGTTGTTTTTTCTTGAAAAATCACTTGGTCCCCCTGTTGTTTTTTTCTTGAAAATCACTTAGCCCCCTGTTGTTTTTTCTTGAAAAATCACTTAGCCCCCTGTTGTTTTTTTCTTGAAAAATCACTTAGCCCCCTGTTGTTTTTCTTGAAAAATCACTTAGCCCCCTGTTGTTTTTTTCTTGAAAAATCACTTAGCCCCCTGTTGTTTTTTTCTTGAAAATCACTTAGCCCCTGTTGTTTTTCTTGAAAAATCACTTAGCCCCCTGTTGTTTTTTCTTGAAAAATCACTTAGCCCCTGTTGTTTTTTCTTGAAAAATCACTTAGCCCCCTGTTGTTTTCTTGAAAAATCACTTAGCCCCTGTTGTTTTTTCTTGAAAAATCACTTAGCCCCCTGTTGTTTTTTTCTTGAAAAATCACTTAGCCCCCTGTTGTTTTTCTTGAAAATCACTTAGCCCCCTGTTGTTTTTTCTTGAAAATCACTTAGCCCCTGTTGTTTTTTCTTGAAAAATCACTTAGCCCCCTGTTGTTTTTCTTGAAAAATCACTTGGCCCCTGTTGTTTTTCTTGAAAAATCACTTAGCCCCTGTTGTTTTTCTTGAAAAATCACTTAGCCCCCTGTTGTTTTTTCTTGAAAAATCACTTGGTCCCCCTGTTTTTTTCTTGAAAATCACTTAGCCCCCTGTTGTTTTTTCTTGAAAATCACTTGGTCCCCCTGTTGTTTTTTTCTTGAAAAATCACTTGGTCCCCTGTTGTTTTTTTCTTGAAAATCACTTGGTCCCCCTGTTGTTTTTTCTTGAAAATCACTTAGCCCCCTGTTGTTTTTTCTTGAAAAATCACTTGGTCCCCCTGTTGTTTTTTTGAAAAATCACTTGGTCCCCCTGTTGTTTTTTTCTTGAAAAATCACTTGGTCCCCCTGTTGTTTTTCTTGAAAAATCACTTGGTCCCCCTGTTGTTTTTTCTTGAAAAATCACTTGGTCCCCCTGTTGTTTTTTTCTTGAAAAATCACTTGGTCCCCCTGTTGTTTTTCTTGAAAAATCACTTGGTCCCCCTGTTGTTTTTTTCTTGAAAAATCACTTGGTCCCCTGTTGTTTTTTTTCTTGAAAAATCACTTAGCCCCCTGTTGTTTTTTCTTGAAAAATCACTTGGTCCCCCTGTTGTTTTTTTCTTGAAAATCACTTGGTCCCCCTGTTGTTTTTTCTTGAAAATCACTTAGCCCCCTGTTGTTTTTTCTTGAAAATCACTTAGCCCCCTGTTGTTTTTCTTGAAAAATCACTTGGTCCCCCTGTTGTTTTTTCTTGAAAAATCACTTAGCCCCCTGTTGTTTTTCTTGAAAAATCACTTGGTCCCCCTGTTGTTTTTTTCTTGAAAAATCACTTAGCCCCCTGTTGTTTTTTTCTTGAAAAATCACTTGGTCCCCCTGTTGTTTTCTTGAAAATCACTTAGCCCCCTGTTGTTTTTTCTTGAAAAATCACTTGGTCCCCCTGTTTTTTTTTCTTGAAAAATCACTTAGCCCCCTGTTGTTTTTCTTGAAAATCACTTAGCCCCCTGTTGTTTTTTTCTTGAAAATCACTTAGCCCCCTGTTGTTTTTTCTTGAAAATCACTTAGCCCCTGTTGTTTTTCTTGAAAAATCACTTGGTCCCCCTGTTGTTTTTCTTGAAAATCACTTGGTCCCCTGTTGTTTTTCTTGAAAATCACTTGGTCCCCTGTTGTTTTTTCTTGAAAAATCACTTGGTCCCCTGTTGTTTTTCTTGAAAAATCACTTGGTCCCCCTGTTGTTTTTTCTTGAAAAATCACTTAGCCCCTGTTGTTTTTTTCTTGAAAAATCACTTGGTCCCCTGTTGTTTTTTTCTTGAAAATCACTTGGTCCCCCTGTTGTTTTCTTGAAAAATCACTTGGTCCCCTGTTGTTTTTTCTTGAAAATCACTTGGTCCCCCTGTTGTTTTTTTCTTGAAAATCACTTGGTCCCCTGTTGTTTTCTTGAAAAATCACTTGGTCCCCTGTTGTTTTTTTCTTGAAAAATCACTTGGTCCCCTGTTGTTTTTCTTGAAAATCACTTGGTCCCCCTGTTGTTTTTTCTTGAAAAATCACTTAGCCCCCTGTTGTTTTTTCTTGAAAAATCACTTAGCCCCCTGTTGTTTTTTTCTTGAAAAATCACTTGGTCCCCCTTGTTGTTTTTCATCAAGCAGTTGAAGATTGCAATTACACTTGATGCCAAATATTAAAAAGGCTGTTTGGAACTAGCGACTTTCTAGTGTCATCCTAGTGTCATCCTACCCTTTCCAATTCTGATAATTCAACAGATCTTAAAAAACAAGTATCCCACTCTCACTACCTTGCCTATGCTCTCTCCACACCAGTGTTTCCATGATGTCATTTTTTTCGCATGGTATGATAGTGATAGCATTAAAAATTTTTCCAGGTGATATATGGAGATATCGGTAAGAAAATTAGTGTCGAGTATTAGACTACAAAACTATGAGCAACCAATGAGACACTGCAGGTAGACAAATAAATGGGATGAGCAAACTTTATTCCAACCAAACAAGGATCTTAGGAACTATTCTAAATATGGGAATTAAGATAACAAAACAACTGTGAGTTCAAAAGCTTTTGCCGTTGTATTTTGTGGTTCACCTTCAAAAAGAGAAACGGATTGAAATTTTCGGGTGATATGATGATAATATGATATTGGTTGAAAAAATTTCAACTGATGTGATATTGATATCACTGTCATATCATTATTTTATAAATAATGATACCATGGAAACACTGCTCCACACCAATCGACTTAAAAATATTCCTGCTTTTTTAGGTAGCCATTGCCGGAAAAATGGAGATGCAGCTGGAGAATGCACAAACTAGTCAACCATCAAGAACAAAGGGCGCAACAACACGTAGATGGCTTAAAAAGATGGTGGATATTTTGTTATAGACTCTCAGAATTTATTTTTATCTTTTTTTCTGTATAGTTGACCAGATTCATGGCCAACTACTGCAGGTGGGTGGCCAATGGATTCACTGCAACCTTCATGTTCCTGATGTTGTTGATCTACTGGAAGATTTCGTTCCAGGCAGCCATGCACATTAAACCTAATATAAATCCTAAGAAACTTTTCCTCGCCGACTCACTGATCAATGAGGCAAGTATTTTTGTGGTTGAGTCTGGCTAATCAAAGAAATTATGACACCATCGGCACAGCTCTTAATTAGCACCGTGACCAGGGTGCCCAACTTGCCTTTTTTAAAAGGCATGTTTTTGACTAAAAAAGGAATTTTTCATAAAAGTCCATTTTTTGAAAGAAAACAGCAAAAATTCTGGTCTACGGGTGACCACCCTCCTACTTTTCAACACTTCCCAGGCCGATCGGTAGGTCGGTATATTCCGGTGCAGAATTCGGCGCAGAACACGATACCACTTTTTCTCGAAAAAAGCGGGTCTGAGGGCATATTTTAGAGTATCATGAATTAATATTTTTGGTTCGTTTTGCATTTATCTCCATTATACGGCAATAACTTATTTACACGTTATGTGGCAAAAAGTGATTTTTTTTAAATTGCCTTGGTCCCCCCTGTTGTTTTGAAACCAATTGAAATCAAAACAACAGGAGCCAAGGCAATTTTTTTTTTAAATATCACTTTTTGCCGTTCTGTTTTTTTTTCATTTGAAAGAAAAACCGTAAGCGTTAACGCACCGAAATTTCGACGCCAGATTCGTGATCAACGTGCCCAATTTGCATGTGAAACTGCTCTTAAAAGTAAACATCGACTGTCATATTTCAAATTCCTCTCAAGACGATAAATATTCGAATAACCAAGTACTAACTTTTTCAAACTCTTTTGGTCTTGAGAGGAATTCGAAATATGACTAGAGGTGATGAGGGGACGGGATCTCGTCGGGATCCCGATCCCGCCCGATCCGATTCCGGTCCAAAATCCCGTCCCGAAATCCCGCCCGACAATTTCCCGAAATCCCGATCCCGAAAATCGTCAAATGCCGACACGATTTTTTATAGCATTTTCATCAATTATTCATTATTAGTTTGATGAATTCTGCTGCATTGTTTCCGCGTTTGTACGTTGATGCGCTCTTTATCTTTTTGCATTTTCAGATGAGTGTTATTTGGAGAATCGATATTTTTGCAAAGCTGTCGGCTACTGAAGCAAAATGTGGAGTGTGCGACAATATCATCAAGAGGTCGGGCGGTAGCGCCGCCCGATTGAATGTTTGCTTATAAAGTGATGTTCATTGTTGTAAAAAAGCGTGAATAAATGATTTTTTAAATGGCTGCGTGGGGTAAAGGAAAGGTTGTTAAAGGCTACTAAGTGCAGAAATGATGCGACTAGTGGTAATTTTCCACTTAGATTTGATAATAGCCAAATCCCGAAATTTGTTCGGGATCCCGACGGGACCCCGAATTTTATTTTGAAGAATCCCGATCCCGATCCTGAAATATTTTTGGCTAAAATGCCCGTCCCGAAATCCCGCCCGAACCGGTTTCATCACCTCTAAATACGACAGTCGTTGTTTACGTTTAATAGCAGTTTCACATGAAAATCGGGCACGTTGATCACGAATCTGGTGTCAGAATTTCAGGTTGGCCATGTAGAAAAAAAGTTTTACGTCAAAAGCTGAAAAGAGTTCGGACAACTAGAAAACTTCAAAAATCATTTTTGGCACCTTACTCCACCCTATTCACAGAAAATTTATATACTATTTAAAGCCAAAAAACAAGGCTTTCTGACAGCATAAAATTTATTCTGGTCAGTTAGTCAAAAATGTCGAGAAAAAAGGATTTTTATGGAAAAAAGTCAAGTTCTTTTTTTCATGATTACCACTGTTGATCCGACTCTTCCAATCATCATCATGTCATATTTAATAACTCATTAAAAAGTCTCATCGTCTTGGCTTTCAAATGACTTAAAACACTTTAGACAAACATTATGGAAAGCGCCATAAATAATCAAAAGTTTAAGCGAATGTCTAATTTCCAAGTGCTTAACTTCGGAGGTCATTATCTCAAAAGTGAGTGAGAAAATCGGAAAATCTAAGCCTGCCATCGTGTTCAGCGCATCGTAAATAGGGTGTATATCAATAATCTGGCATACCGAAAATTGCTATCGGACTCTTGGTACGGGTCCAGGTCCAAAATTAGAAAAAATCGCTCTTAAAAAGCCAAGTTTGGCACCTTGACGGTGATGCTTAACTTTTTTTTATATATTTTTTTATTGTTTTTATGTTGTTGTCTTGAAGGGAAAGTCATTTTTTTAAATTTTTTTTTGCCAAAATTCGGATTTCTCTTTTTAGATATCAAAGTAAATGACTGTTTTTAGGGTATCATCCACCTGTATACTATCCAAACTACCAATAACACCTGGATAGTACCCAAACCACCTGTATACTATCCAAACTACCAATAACACCTGGATAGTACCCAAACCACCTGTATACTATCCAAACTACCCATAACACCTGGATAGTACCTAAACCACCTGTGTACTATCCGAACTACCCATAACACCTGGATAGTACCTAAACCACCTGTATACTATTTCAACTACCTGGATAGTACCTAAACCATCTGGATACTATCCCAACCTGTGTCCAATCCACCTAGATGTTCAATTAACTTTGTTTTTTATTTGTGTGGTACAGTCAATTCCATATAACGTACCCCCTTGGGGCCGGGTAAAGGGGTACGTTATATCGAGGGTACGTTATAGCGGGGATGAACTTATTGTAATTTGAAGTAAATCCAACCAAATGGTCTCAAGGGGTACGTTATATCAAGGGGTACGTTATATCGGGGGTACGTTATATCGAGGTTTGACTGTAGTGTTCAAATAGTGGTACCCAAGTAGTTTACTGCCAAGTTAATCAAATTTTATTAAAAAAATGTCTTCTTAGACGACCAACAGCCGTTTTTTAAAACTTTTTTCACACAAATGTTTCCTATGGTCTGGACGTTTAAAAATTAAAGCAGAATCCATGAAATATGAAGCAGTTTAAAGTAGTTAGTGTAGTTGTCACCGTGATGCAGTGGATAGCATGATTTTTGCTCTTTTATGTCATAGGTTCGATTCCTTCTGCGTGCATTATTTTTTTTTCTACATTCTTAGACACTATCCAAGAGCAGTCCTCCGCCAAGAAATGTGACCTAACACTGAAAAGTCACATTACCTTATTTGGCGCCAGAGGGAATTGTTAGAGAAGGAGGGGGTGTCAAAGGGGGCTATATCTGACAAATAAACAAACAAAACACTGCTCAGGGTATCTAATATTTTTGTTTTGTCCATCCAACTGGATAAATCAGGCGTTTTTTCCGCTCTCCCTCTTTTTGTTCCAATGTCTGCTCAATATTGTCAACCGGTTCTTTGTTATGCACGATATTTTTTACCTGTTCTTGACGCACTTCTTGGTCATTGCGTGCTTGAAAATGGGGGCCACGAGCAGCTGGTGGTCTAGACTTTGATACAGTCTTATGAGTACTAGTAGCCGGTCGGAATTTTTTTTTCAGATTATGACTCATTTCTATTGAGTAAACTTGAAAACACATTTATCAAAAATTTTTGTTGGTATGTTTGTAGCAGGTGTTTTTCAAACATTTTTTAATATTTTAAAATTGTGCGGTCACCTACTCTTCTTTCTAAATTTCTTGAATTTAGATGAACGCCTTACGAGACACCTACATCCTGCCTAATTACACCTCTATAGCTGTTTTTGTCAACAAAGTGGGCGATTTGAGTGAGCCTTTGCGCAACTCTCGGGTGCGTCAACTGGTAGAAGAGTTTGAAGCGCTGCCCAATAATTTGGGCGCGCCATTCACCCACTTTTGGTTGAGGGACTACGACAGATTTATGGTAAATGATACAGTCGAACTTTGATAAACGGACAAAAAAGTGGTCAGAACACACTTTTAGCACTTTTAAAAAACTTTAGTCTGCGTCAGTCTGGTTTCAAAAATTGCAAGGGTTCTGATATGGCCGGTCGTTTTTCCAAAACTTCCTCATTTCGCCATGACGACCCGCGAACATCAATAAACGGACACCTGTTTCTAAAAATAGGGTGACAGTTTATCGAGGTTCGCTGGTCTTCATGGCGAAATTAGAGGATTTTGGAAAAAGGACCACCAAAATCAGAATCCTTGCGATTTTTGAAACCAGACTGACGAATCACGTTTGCCAAAAGTCTTCAAAAATCGGGCTAAAAGTGTCGAATCCTAGGCGGGAGCGAAATTGAAAAGGGTGTCCCTTTAAAATAGCTCGACTATGGCTATTTTTATGTCGCTTGTTTGACTAAACTACAAATTTGCAGGAAAGTATAGAGGAAGACATGGAAACTGACCCAGCAATTACTTATCACAAGTCAGGCATGAAATCCTTCTTGAGCTGGCCAGAATATAGTCATTGGTACGGAAAAAAAAAAGCTTTTTGGGGGCACATACGTTTCTTTTTTTGTCGCATTTTTCGAATTTTTGACATTCTGTTTCTAGGAGTTTGTTCGAAAATTTTTGAAAATATAGAATGACAAAATTTCAAGAATGCGATAATAGCGAGGAAACGTATTAGCGCACAGGGGTCCAAAATTAAAAATCATAGTCATTTTAAAAATTATGCGCGAATTTTTTTCGCTGGCCATAAAATAGTTCTGTTTTTTAATTTTGCGGTTTATCAGAAATCTCTCTTGTGATTTTGTAGTGGAGATCTCGGGCTGCATTTCGGTATATCAAATATTGCCAAAAGCAGTGCAGGGAATTTACAATTTTCTCGTCCTCGTACTTCGTACCAAAAATTTTCGGGCCTCGTACTTCGTACTCGTCCTCATACCGAGTTTTTAAAGACGCTCGTACTCGTCTTCGCCTTCGTCCTTTTCTCGTCCTTTGTGTTTTTATTCGTACTTTGCTCGTACTTTGTGTTAAAAAGCAAAAAAAAAAGATATTTTCTATCAAAAATTAATACATTTTTTAAATTAAATGCTTATATATTTTTTGTTGAATGATAACAGAACACCCCTACTTATCCGCTTGTAACCACTACTGGTTTTATGACCGGAACTTTGCAACGTGAGCTGGCTGAACATTCTTTCAACAGGAGATGTGGTCATACTGACTGCCAGAATTGACCAAAAAATAAAATTTTCGCTGAAAAACAGATTTGAATAAAAAAAGTTTCAACAAGGATGAGTCGTCTTTACCCTTCGTCTTCCGTCCTCGTCCTCACCCCTTCGTCCTCTTTCTCGCCCTCGTACTTGGAAATTTGTGAGCCTCGTACTTCGTCTTCGTCCTCGTACCTCATTTTCGGAGCTGCTCGTACTCGTCCTCGTAGTACTCGTCCTCGTCTTCGTAGTACGAGGACGAGGACGAGGACGAAGTACGAGTTCCCTGCACTGGCCAAAAGTTGTAGTTTTCGGGTTTTGTCTGTGACAAAATTTTAAAAAATTTTGGCATTATGTTTATCTTAAAGTAATTATGTTTTTAAATTTTGAACCCTTGTGTTGGACTGCTTTTTACTTAACTTTTGGAATTTTTTTACATCTCTCAATTTTTTTATACAGGAATGGGTTCATGCGTTTTAACAACAGCTCCGGGTAAGGAAATAATGGTTATTGTTATTAACGCTTTCAAAAAATAGCTTGGTAGTACTAAATTGGTACCTTGTCGTGTTTTTACCGTATTTCCTCTAATAAGGGCCCCCTCTGATTCAAAATCGTGTTTTTGGCATTGTGTTTTAGCCTACTTTTGAACATTTCTCAGGCAGTTACCAACCATTTGATAGCTCGTTTTTCTAGCTACAAAATGGGTGGTGACTTGCCTGAGAGAAGCGATCAAAAAGTTCATCAAAAACACGATGCCAAGAACACGATTTTGAATCACGGGAGGGGGCGCTAATTATAGGAAATACGGTAACCAATATTTTGTTGTCCTCTGAAGTTATTTTGGGAGATTCTTAATCTCAATTTGTCAGTTTAGCTGAAAAAGACGCCAAGGCAACCTAAGTTACTTTGAAACACCAAATTATTGGCCCTATATGAGAATAAGATTGTTTTTTTGCCTTGGTCCCCCCTGTTGTTTTTTATGAACTTGTGTTCTTTTCAATTTGTATTCCGATTTATTTTCTTTCACTCATCACCGTCGTCTCATTTTAGACCATTGCACCATCTTCATTCGCACCATTGTAGCTCTGTTTAGGCTAAACCAAATATCCTAGACTTCAGGTATGTTTGGACGCTTCGCCAAAGACCCAACTTGCTCCTCATTGCAAGGGAAGGGGAAAGGGCATATATCCATGAAGGTGTATATACACCCTCCCCCCCCTTTGCAATGAGGAGCAAGTTAGTCTTTGCCGCGAAGCGGCCAAACATACCTTTAATCTTGGACAGCAGGTTTAGGTTTGACCCTTGGTCCAACCATGGTGGACTATTTTTTTTGTTATCTGGGAATAAACCCACCCCAACAAACACAATTTGTACGCCCGCGGGCCAAGAAAATAAAAAGAAATTCATAAAAAAAACAGCAGGGGGACCAAGGCAAAAAAAATCCCATTCTCATATAGGGCCAAATTATTTCATTGAAACAAGCGACGGATCAAGCTATTTTTTATACCCAAATTATTTACTCTTTTTAGGCTAGACAAATTCTTTGTCATTTTCGCTTTTCACGGTATGGAATTGGTTGACTGGGACAAGCGGGAAAAGCAACTGAATCTCTGGCGCGCGATCTCTGATAAGTAAGTTTTTTAAAATATCGTCCAGTGAAAGGGGAGTAGGCGTTTCCTTTTTTCTCGTTTTTTTTAATCTGCTCCTCTTAGTATTTTCCGGCTGATTGGAATCCCCGTTGGATCCGTAGGGAATCCCCTTAACTGCGTCTAAGGCTTCGCCTAAGCTTTAGAAAATCAAGCAATTAAGAGAAATTGTCAGAAAAAAAACTAAAATCAAAAGAAAAGCATGAAGCTAAAAAAATTGAAAAGTAGGAAAAGGTATGCCGTAAAATTCTTGACAAGCTTTTTTCGAGAAAGATCTATAAAGTTATTCCCTACAAAAATTTAGGTACTCAGACTTGGAAGCATGGGTTTGGGTACGTTTAAATTTACTACAAAATAACAAATATTATTGTTTCCCGTCTTCAGGTGGATGAGGCCCAATTTTTAGATCAAATCCAGACGCTCATTCCAGCCACGGTTCAGTCCTCTTTGGGTGTGTCTTTTCAACATATTTTCGTTGAGTAAAAAACCATTTGCTGAATTTACAGCAACTTTGGTGTGCATGATGATCGTCTGCTTTGTGTTCATGTCGAACCTGTTCACTGTTATTGTGGCCACAATGTCCATTGTTTCCATATGCATTGGTAGGATCTTGTACAGCATAAAAGACGCGGGCTAAAGTGCCTTATAATGGGGTTGCCCAAAAAGTGGTTTTCACCACTTTTTTGTGCGTTTTAGCTGCTGTTTCAGCGAACGTGTAGAAAACATGTTGTTAGAGCCCGGTCGATCATTTTTAAAAAAATTTCACCAAAAATCGACTTTTTTTGCCTTGGGGGACCAAGGTAAAGGGTACTGGAGGGTATCTGGATACTTTACTTTTTATATACATGAGAGTATTCTACCCCGTTTTGGTCAATGGATCTGGGCAAAAAGACTCTCTAAATGCATTTTCAATCAAGACCCCTTCGGGGGCGCAGGGGGCTTAATGGCTTGGTGTTGAGATGCGCACACCCACATACCTTAGACACAAATCACTCGAAAGCGACTCTGGATGCATAAAAATATATACATACCAGAGTTTTTTATGCGGTATGTCCCAGTCAACAAAACTATGTTCAAATTGTCAAATCAAATTTAACAAACTCTCCAGTACCCTTTACCTTGGTCCCCCAAGGCAAAAACTCGATTTTTGGTGGAATTTTTTTTCTAATAATGGTCGACCGGGCCCTAAAAACATGTTTTCTACACGTTTCAGCAACTAAACCGCACAAAAAATGGTTAAAACCACTTTTTGGGCCACTTATAAGGCACTCTTGCCAAGACGCGGCAAGAAATTCGCCTAATCTCAAATTATCAGACATACAAATTATTATTTTTTCTGACACGCCCCATCATAATTTGGTCTGCAGCCATGTGCACTCCCTAATAGATATAGGGTGCGAACGGTAGAAGGACAGTTCGCACCGATGCGAACTGTCTACTACACTGTTTTTGAATATCCCTATATAGTATTAGAGTCGTTTTGTCTGTCTGTATGTCTGTAACGCTGCGAGTTCTCAGGATTTTTATTATCAAGTGAGGCTGCGGTTTTTTTTAATCGATTTGTCTCGCCGAGTTAGGTGGGATAAGACTCTGTCCCGATATTTTCGGAAAAAGTATTTTTTGACCAAAATTTGCCTTGGGGGACCCTTTGGTTTGAAATTTTTGAAATTTTCCCTTCGAGACAAAAAATTTTCAAAAGTTTTTTGTAATTTTTTGGCGTGTTTTCAAAATTTGAAAAGCTTTTTGTAATTTTTTGGCGTTTTTCAAAATTTGATTTTTTTGTAATTTGATTAAATTAGGTGATTAAAAAATTGTTATCAAAAATTATGTTGAAATTTGAGGATCAAAAAATTGTTATCAAAAATATGTTGAAATTTAAAATTCAAATGATAAATTGTCTCAAGTGGAAAATATTTTTTGAGTCTATAGTGTATGCAAAGGCATCATTTTTCATTCATCTCATTTCGTCTGTTAGTTGGAAAATGATTTGCGCATTTTACAGTGTGCAATATTTTGTTTAAAGTCTGCCAACATTTTAATTATGTGGCCGTGTTATTTTTTGTTATTGTTTAGTTTTTAGAGAACTCAGTCTATGATGTTTCCTTTGTTTTTCCCAAATGGAGAAGGAGGATGTTATGTTAATATGGTAGATGAGAACAGAGGAAAAGTAACCTTTAATGAATATTATAGATATATGACTGCGATAAGACGCACCAATGCATTGAAGTTGAAAAATGAGAAAAAAGGAAATGAGGTGAAAGAGAAAGACAACCTGTATGGTATGAGTTTGAGAAAGAGAACAAAACCTGCAGGAGCACCAAAACATGAGAAAGTAGCGATCAAACAAGAACCTTTTGAGAAATATTCTTGGGATAAAAATCCAGAGATTCTAAATGATTTTAGCCCATTGAGATTAGGAGGAAAAATTATACCAGCAGTATTTGGTTGATGAGTACGTGAGAGCTGAACAAGATAGATTAGATTATATAAGAACACATCAGATTGAGCTGAAAGTTGAACATTATAAAGTCTAAAAGATTGGGTTGAGACAACAGCTGATAAACAAGGAAAGAGAGTAGGAAAACTGTGATTTTACCGTCATCATTTAAAGGAGGATCAAGACATTGCGCGCAAGCATACTATGGTCAGGAGATATGGAAAGCCGTCTTTGTTCATAACATTTACGTGCAACCCAAATTGGCCAGCGATAATGAGAAATTTGTTGCCAGGAAATAGTACTTTGGATGAGCCTGATTTGATATGTAGAGTGTTCAATTTGTACCTAAGAGATTTATTAGACCAGATCACGAGAAAAGATATATTTGGAAAGTAATTGCTCACACTTACGTTGTTGAGTTCCAAAAGAGAGAATTGCCACATGCGCACATATTATTGATACTTGATAAAGAGTCAACGATAAGAACAGCAGAAGATATTGATGGAGTTGTGAGAGCACAGATTTCAGAACTGAAAAGATTTCCGAGATTGACAAGAGATATGATGCATGGACCGTGCGGTCAATTGAACATGAAAAGTGTTTGTATGATTGAAGATAAAAAGGGTGATAGAGGTTGTAGCAAGAGATTTCCAAAAGAGTTTAGAGAGCAAACAGCAGTCGGCAATGATAGTTATCCATTGTATGCAAGACCAGACAATGAAGTGATTCATGAGAAAAAGGGAGTGAAAATGGATAACAGATGGGTTGTGCACTACAGTGATTATTTATGTTTGAGATATGATGCTCATATAAATGTGGAGATTTGCGCTTCCGTGAAAAGCGTAAAATACCTTTACAATTGATGTCTAATATGTTCAACCAATCCAATACGTAAATCATGCATAAAAAGGTACATAACTTTCTATCCCAAGTCCTCCAATGATACACATTATATTTCTCTCTATATACACACTCATTTGAAGCACACTAAACAAATACACAGGTCCGCGAAGCGGACTGCAGCCAGCTAGTAAGTACGTATTTCTATGCAATTTTTTTTATTCGAAGCCACCCAGGTGGCTAAAATTTCCTCAGGAAGCCGAATCATTTAACAGAATTTTAAAAAGAGGCTTCGTAATATAAGCTAAAGTTTGAAAACAAAAAGTATTTTCCTAATTTGGATCATATCTTGACAATCAAGCATCTTTTCAAAATTCTGTTAAGTGATTCGGATTTTTGAGGAAATTTTGGTTACCAGGGTGGCTTAGAATTTGAAAAAAGTACATAAAAATAGGTACTTGTATTCGAAAATAGGCAAGTGGACAGTTCGCACCGGTGCGGACTGTCCGTGTCGGGTGCAAGCCACGGCATTGGATTTTCGTCACGCTTTCACGGTAACTGCTTAAAACACAAAAAAACAGAACGTCGAAAAAAGGTGCAAATTTGAAAAAAACAATACATTTTCGGCGAACATGGAAACCACATAGTACAAACAATATACGTTGGTGCTGTCTTCACTAGCACCGCACTAGGGGGAGTGACCACGATATCTTCATTTCCAAACTCATGCACACAGAATCACGAGAAGACATAACAGATACAGGTGATTCTACAAGGGGTTCTAGACGAGTCATCTGCTTCTTGACCAGCTTCAGACCACATTTTTACTATTTTTCTATGAAATATACAGTTTTTTGTTCATTTCAGAATAAAGATCCTTTCATAAAACGAAATTTCACTCAAAATTGTGAGTTAATTTATAAATACTTGTATTTCAACGCTGTTCGTACTCGCACCTCTAAGTTTTGCTCGTACTTCGTACTCCTACCTCGTTACACAAAAATTTTAGCTCGTACCTCGTACTCGTACCTTTAAAATTTCTTCTCGTACTTCGTACTCGTAGTACGAGCAGGAGTATGAGTACGAAGTACGAGTACGAGGTCCAAACACTGGGTATAACTGAAAAGGTAACTAACCAGTTTACCCGACTCCATGACCGCGACATCTTCCTCAACATCGGAATCCTTCCCATCACCAGCGGCCATATTATCGCTTTCTATTTCATCTTTCACCTCTTTGACGACCTTCTCAATCCCATCGACGACAGCCTTTTACTGAGCGCTAACAATTCCCTCAGGCTCTTGCAGAAACACTTCTTTCAACCAGATTTCGAGCCCGTCTCGGTTTTCCAAAATTGGCCTAGGCACAACATGCTTCGGCGTAGCTTCGCTTTCTTTATCCATAGCACAGAGAATTGACAAATTCAGAGCGTTTTGATTCAGAATGAAGATTAGTGATATTTTCACCCTCGGGACAACATTCCTTCGGTGCGAGACCGCTTTAACAGGGTAACTCGTTTCAAGACAAATGCTTTCGCAAATCTCCCTCCTTAAAACAGGGGTACAGTCAACTCTCGCTATAACGGCACCCCAGTATAACGGCGCTTCCACCACAACGGCACCTTGAGGACGATTTGGTTGCCCAGCAAAGAAATAATGCAATCCTTACTTCCACTATAACGGCACTTCCACCATAACGGCATTTCCACCATAACGGCACCTTGAGGACGATTTGGTTGCCCAGCAAAGAAATAATGCAATCCTTACTTCCACTATAACGGCACTTCCTTGAGGACGATTTGTACAATAAAATTCACTCTCGATATAACGGCACTTCGACATCTTGGCGTAAATTTAAAAAAAAAGCAAAGTCTCTCTCAAAGTCTGTGTCTGTGTACGAAAATAATCTTATTATTATTTTCCTAATTATTTTTACTAATTATTTTTCCCGATTTCATTTAAGCTCTTCCTTTTGCGCGTACTTTTCGTCTCTTACGTTATTTTGTTTTAGTTTACGATGGCTACTCCTAAGAAGCGCTCTGCTGTCAAGCTGGAAGTGAAGAAAGCAATAATTGAAGCAGCTGCAAAGAACACAAACGAAGCTGGCCGAACAATTCAACATTCCAAGGGGGACGCTTCAGGGGATTCTCAAAGATGGTGGCAGTGCAAAAAGGGGTCGACTCACACAGGGAATGCATGAGCAAATGGAAGAAGCACTCGTGTTCTGGATAAAACAAGTCAGAAGCAGAAATCTTCTGATTAGCGGTGAACTTGCGAAGGTAAGCTTTTACTTTCCCCTTTTGTTTTCGCATCGGTTTTTTTATTTTTAGGAAAAGGCAAGGGAAATCGCCAAAATGCTCAACATCGTCAAATTTGAAGCAAGCGAGGGATGGCTGACAAAGTTCAAGAATCGCCATGGAATCCTCTTCAAGACGAGCCACGGCAAAGCCGGTGCAATCGATGTGGGATCGCTTCGAACATGGCAACAGCAAGTACTTCGTGTGGAATTGAGCAAGTTCAAGCCGGACAACATCTTCAATGTGGACGAAACGGGTCTTTTCTGGCAAATGCTTTCAAACAAAACCTTGGCTTTTAGAGGTTAACCTTAAGCAGTAGGATTTTAACTGTATTTAAGGCAAGAAGAGCATGGATCGAATAACTGTTCTCGTCGGTGCAAATATATCGGGGACCGAGAAGCTTCCACTGCTGGTGATCGGCAAATCGAAGAAATTTCGTTGCTTCAAGAATGCAATTGTTCCGTTGGATTACATAGCCAACAAGAAAGCGTGGATGACGGGTATATTTTTGGGAACTTTTCAGTGGTTTCACGTGTTAGGTTTACTGCCTGTTTAGGTGCTGCTTTCGAGGAATGGTTGAAGAAGTGGGACAAGAAACTAAAGAAAGATGAAAGGAAGGTGCTCCTCTACATCGAAAACTGCTCTGCCCATCTGCCGAATGTTACTTTTGAATGCATTACGATGAAATTCTTTCCACCAAATACCACTGCAATGTATCAGGTTTGTAGTTTTATCTAAGTTCTCAAAGTGATTATTCCCATTTTAGCCATGCGATCAAGGAATAATGCAGAGCATCAAAGTGCACTACCGACGATTCCTGCTGCCAGAACGGATCAATACCATTGACGAGAGCAAGAACACCTTTATTAATCTTCTCGGCGCTTTGCATCTTCTTCGTAGGGCTTGTATGGAAGTAAAACCGAAAACAATCGCCAATTGCTTCAGACATGCCAACTTTGTGATCAACGATGAAGTCATGCTTGAATTACTCTTTGATTGTATAATCTTAAAATCTTTAGGTGGAAGAAGACGCTGCAAAAGAGTTGGAAAAGCTGGAGGGATTCGAAGGGCTTCTACATGCATGGACAGACTTGCAATTGCTTGGCGGAATCAATGAAGAAGCCGAAATGGTGGACTAAATGGAAGTGGATAACGACTTAATCACAGGTTGTGTTTATTTTTTATTCAACATTATCAACCTTTATTTATTCTTTCTTTGCAGAAGGCACACTCATACTCGCAGAAATCGTGGATGAAGTCTCGGCCGTTAAAAAGGATGCCGATGAATCGGCCGACAGCGATGCGACAAGCGAAATAGAAACCGAGGAGCATCACACGAAAAGTAGCTCAGCGTGCCTTAAATATCGTCCGTCGATTCGTGGAGAAGAACTACGCCGATCCTGCCATTCTCAAGCACAGCGATGCCCTGGACGAGGCCTTCTACCAAGAGCGCAGAAGAACGCAGAAGCAAAGCAAACTAACACGTTATTTCTCGGTTGTTTAATGATATTTTGGTTGTTATGTTACATTTGAATAAAACTTTGAAATCGATTGTTTTTTGTGTGGAATAAGTCACAATGTAGCGGACTCTTGATATAGCAGCACCTCATATTATCTTTAGGCAAACTTTTTGTTAAAACATGTAAAAGTCCCTGTAGCAAAATAACGGAGAAATTTTCAGGTGTGTTTGGTTTCCTATCAATGTGGGGTATTGGGCTGGACCCGATTAGTATGGCAACCACCATAATGTCTATTGGATTTAGGTAATACTGTTTTTTTTTTGTAGAAAGAAAGAAAGAAAATTCAGTGTTGATTTCCCAGCCCACATTACATATCACTACCACAGGTTTGCTGGGAGAGTAAGTCTGGCAAAACTAGCTAGTTTTTAGATGTGGCCAAGAATCGTTAGAGAAGACAGCTCCCAAGGAACGTATATACAACTCTCTCATAACGATTGGTTTTCCGCTTTTCCAGTGTGGACTGTCAACAATATTGTTTGTGTAAGTTAACATGATGAAGGGAACACTAAAATTATCTTAAAAAGCCGGCGCTGTGGCCAGTGTGGTCAAGAGCGGAATTTTTAGAAAGAAGTTGGAAATTTTTGAAATAAAAACCGCCAAAAACGACCAACTGCTTTTAGCATGTAAGTTAGTAACCAAAATTGACCACACTGGTTGTGGCCATAATGGTTTCATTGTTTTTTACGTCTTTGAGATTATTATTATAGTAATCAGCTCAACTAATCTTCGGGTTTTTATAATATTCTTTAGACTAAGAACATATAGAAACGGGTCCTCAAGGTCCGCTTGCAGACTGAGATGCAAGTATGTGGATACAGAAAAACCTTGACTTTCACCTTACGTATGTGGCCGTAGTGTTCAAGAGCCACATTTGAGAGACTGGACCTTGGGTCGAAAAGTCGGAAAATTAGGCATTGATTTTTTCTACTACATACCCTATTTAAAAAGACAAAGAAAAAACAGCTCGAATCTCAGAATAAGAAATAATATCAACAAGAAAACTTCTGTTTCTAGCACACTGTGAACTCTCGGTATAAACTCACTCGAGACCGATTCTAATTGAGAGTCTGATTGAGAGTCGACTGTATGACTAAACAATTTTTTCAGATTGTGTCTTCTCTTTGTTAATACATATATGAGCGAGGTAGCTTGCAAAATTTACGCCAATAAAATCAAATGTTCAATTTTTTTCTTAATAAGGTGTTCGTAAAGACTATGGTAATGGTGGTTTCATTAGGTCTATTGCATGGCTTGTTCATAGTGCCTACAATGCTGTGCGCACTCTCTACCGCCTACGACATTATTACAGAGATACAGAAGGTATTATTACTCCTTAATGACCCACTATTTATCCGTAAAATAATACAACTTCAAGGCAATTGAACAATTAGTGAGGAGAATGGAGCTCAACGCTATAAAACCGAGACTTTACTGCAATCCCAAGAAGGCCAGAATAGCTGACGAAGTAAATATTGCCAAAATTAGAATACCAGCACTCACTTAATTTTCATTAGCTAAATTCTCTATGATGACCACTAGATCTGCGATAAAGTCATACAACCGCTTAATATTTTACTGAAAATTTACAGAAATAGACACACACAATTATTTATCGTCTATTTTCTTGTGGGATTCTTCCTGAAGCTTCTTGGCTTTTGAGCGCCTTTCTTCAATTTTTTGGAGCCTGTCTTCTTCCTTGAGAAGCAGATCTGATTCAATCGTTTCAGCCTTCTCGCCTTGTATTTTTCGGATTTTTTTCTCCATTTCCAAGGCTTTTTCAGTGTTTTTGCCATAGATTCTTCTAAATAAAATGGGTAGAATGGTGTTTTACAACACACGATTAATTGACCAACCTACACAACTGAGCAATACCATCAACTTTGATATCATAATCTAGAAGGGAAGGTTTATGATTTGTTTTCAAAGAGGTAAAATAATCACCAAATATAAAAGATTCGTCAAGTTCCATACAGCTGCGTACTTTATCCATAGCTAAAAAGCAAATTTTTGAGATAATAAAAAAATAATATCGATACATCTGCCGTGCTGAGCTTCAGAGACGGAGACATTTGCCGGAGGAAAGAGCGCTGCAGCTGAAAGGAAATTTTTATGAGACTTCAATAGAGTTAAGCCAGTTACTCACCCACGTATCTGCCTTCTTTATTCAGAAAATTGAACGTGGATATTGCGTGCTCCTATATTTTACTTAGTAACTACCGTATTTCCTCTAATTAGCGCCCCCTGATTCAAAATCGTGTTTTTGACATTGTGTTTTTAGCAAACTTTTTGATCACTGGCAATCACAGGCAAGTTATCATCCATTTAGTAGCTCATCTTTCTAGCTACAAAATGGGTGGTAACTTGCCTGAGAGAAGTGTTCAAAAAGTTTGCTAAAAACACAATGCCAAAAACACGATTATGAATCAGGGGGGCGCTAATCAGAGGAAATACGGTACCTAAGAAAACCAATCCAAAATCAATTACCGTGGCCATGACTTCGCAACCAATGCTAAAATGGAATAAGATCGGTAAGTGAGCTAAACAGATGAAAATTTTTTCACTTTCTCTTAGATATGAGTCCAGCAAGGTTCTTCCTGACCTTAATCAATAGAGTTTATAACAGCATCGCACGTGATGCATCGCAATCAACAAGACCACGTACCTTGTCCACATCAGCTTGGTCTCCTGCCCCTACCACAAGGCAATCCAGTTTTGGCTGCAACAAGAAGAAAAGTTCCAACGAGCTCTCAGTTATTTTATTCGGTGAAAACACACGCCAGGAGAGTCTAAAATAAACTGAAGTAAAATTTATAGGTACCGTAGCGAATAAATGTATTACACTGTTTTTGGAAATACTGCAATGGGTCCGAACATAAATGAGCCATCGAAAATACGAAAACCATCTGCAAAAACTCAAATGAATTTACTTTACTTTCATGAAAGTAAGGCAGAATTGTGCGAAAAATAGATAACCTGCGCTGACTGAAGCTACACCCGTCTAAAAAGTGAAAATTTAAAGGACCATGGTTTTTACGCGCAGCGGCATGTAGAAAATTTGAATCGGTGGAGGACACTTCTCTTTCGTCTCACACTGTAGCCTTTTTTGAGTACTCTTTTGAGTTGTACTGTACTCTTTTTACTCTCTTTTGTACTCTTTCGAGTTGTTCGAAGGACTTAAAAAAGTAGAGTGTGAGACGAAAGAGAAGTGTCGCCCACCAATCAAAATTTTGTACATGCCGCTGCGCGCAAAAATAGGGTCCTTTAAAAAGAAGTTCATGTGTAAAAAAACCGACCTTGCCACTTTCTTTCATATCCTTGGACTGAAATGACAACCTTGTTTGCTGTCCCAGATCACTCTGTCCCATAGGGATTCTGTGAAATGCGTCATCATGGCCCACCGAATCATTTACTGTGCGGAAGTTGCTTCGCTGTATCACCTTAAGACGCTGCCGAAGTAGACAATTCTTTGGAGACAAGATTTTTCTAGATATGGCTTGCATTTTCTAAAAAAAATGTTAATCTATGCGGATTAATGTGTTTTTCTATCAAATAAACCGAGATACTTTAACGTGATTATTTGGTGAATGGTGGAAATTTCATGTAAAGTCGAGCAAGCAAAAAATTTTTCCAGTGCAAGCAAAAATTTTTCCATAACCAGCCATGCTGTGAACATTATATGCACAGTTTTGATGCTATCATAAAGGATTTTGTATCACGTAAATCATGAGATCAGATAATCTCAAAATTTCAACACTTGGGAGTAAACAGACAAAAAACATATGTTTGAAAAAAATTCTTTTTGCCAAGTATATATAATTAGCGCTTTTTTAGTTAAATTTTAAATTTTTTATTGAACGATTTTGCAAGAAATTTTTGAGCTACTAACTTCTAATCAGACCAATGGACAATGTACCGCATCGGCAAACATTTCATACATGTTGCAGACTGCAATGTAGTTGCAGCGAATTTTTAGAATGAGGCCGTCAGTTTTATACGTAAAAAGTCTTTTATTTTCTGCTTTCATTATTCTTCCACCATTTTTGTGCTAAAAAGTTGGACCAAAGCAAAATTGAACCTACCCACGAGAACAATTAATCAAAGATGCTATTTCGAGCACTATCTGAAACTATCTGGGTTTGCAAAATATAAATATCTCCAGAGATATCACTGGAGATTTTTCCAAGATTTTCGGAGATATCTCCAGACAAAACCTCCGATAAGTAAAATCGAAGATTTTCTTTTTAATGCGTGTAGAGGCTCTTTTTGCCACGGCCATGTCGAAAAACATGGTAAGAGAGCCAAAATAGTCCAAAATTTACTATTTACCTACATCCCTAAATCTCTTTTAGCTCTAATCAGACTCCGGTGTAACACGTAACACCAAAAATTGTACCCTGCCATATTTTTAATTTTATTTGTCACAGTTCCATTTTGAGCTTACACTCCTAGGGCAACTTTCCGCGGAGAACCCGAAAAATATATTATACAGGCTTGGGCTGCGGATATTCAACATAATTTGTCGCTACGGACTTGTTTGTTACGTGACTCGATGTTACGCTTGACATGACTTTGATAGATAGTCGCGTAACAAATGCCTCCTTGGCTGCCCCCCTTCTTGTCTGGATCTCTAGGTAGACGAGAAGTCCTTAACCCCCGGACAAGCAATACTACGGAAGTTCCGTCACAATAAGGACTAAACCTCTTAAGTGATACCGTAGTTTCCTCTGCCCCAAAAGCATTAAAGTTAGGCCCTTGCCTAGAAAATGGTATCAATCTACCTGAATCTTTTCGTTTTCGGTACCTAAAGCATATTAAATCGCTTTTTCGGGTTCTCCGCGAAAAATTTTCCTAGAAGTGTAAGCTTAGAATGGAACTATGAAAAAATAACTCAGATAAGGGTGCAGATTAGTCGAATCACACTTCAGTACCATTAATATGAACTTTAATATGTCTTATAAAACTTTGTTAAGATTCTTTTCTCACAGCGTCTTTGAATTTTACTCCACTTCTTTTTTCTTTTAAAATTCTACCTCCTGTGGCAAGTCCTTCAGTAGAAAATTTATTTCCAAGTGTTTTGCTGGGCAGGAGCAGCCTGTGTCAAATCACATTGTGCCACCGCAAATTGTGCCAAATTCAAATTGTGCCAATTCAAATTGTGCCACCGCAAATTGTGCCAAATCAAATTGTGCCAGCGTAAATTGTGCCACCGCAAATTGTGCCAAACTCAAATTGTGCCACCACAAATTGTGCCAAAATCAAATTGTGCCAGCGTAAATTGTGCCACCACAAATTGTGCCGCGATTTTGATACATTTAACAGTAAAAATTATCAAATTTTTATTCTTATGATTTTTCATGTAAAATTATGACATTTTAAGAAAAAAAGAAAACGAATCTTCGATACATTATGCTCACAATCTATCCACACATGAGTACACACTCAAAAGCAGCTCATCCCAATACAAGTCTACCAATTCTCACAGCAATAGTATGCATGCCTGTCTTTATTTGATTTTTGTTTAATTTCAAACAACGCATAATAACAAAAATGTAACAACAAATAGATTCAACTACATTTACTGTCCTTCATACTTCTCCAAATGTGCAGAGATCGAGACGAGAAATTCTAAGCGAGGCAGGCCATTTCCATTGGCATAGTCTCTTGTCAACTGCTGAATTTGGCGCCCCGAAAAATTGGCCTTCTGCGATCTGATTCCTCCTATGGCTCTTGGCACCGGGTTGCGAGCTCGACTAAACATAAATCATCTTATAGACAATACCACCATAAGAAAAAGTGGTTTACATTTCCATATTTTGACGCGTTTTCTCTCTTCATCGGTTTGCAGCTTCAAGACAAATATGAACAAATATGTACAGAAACCACAAACAAAAACACATCATTTACCAGTGAAATGTATCAAAATCGCGGCAGAATTTTTGCGGTGGCACTATTTGATTTTGGCACAATTTGCGGTGGCACAGTTTGAGTTTGGCACAATTTAAATTGGGCACAGTGTAATTTGGCACAATTTGCGGTGGCACAATTTGAATTTGGCACAATTTGCGGTGGCACAATGTGATTTGACACAGGCTGCTCCTGCCCGTTTTGCTTTGGAAATGAAGTGGCAAAATTTATCGAAAAAAATTGCGAATAGATAAAAAAATATTAATATTTCTTTGAAAAGACATACACTCAAAATGGTAACCACTGCCATGTTGATTTTCACAAAATTCAATCCAGTCAACTTGATCGGGATCAAAGTTAACATGAACCATATTTAAAAGAATGAAAGTTTCTTGATAGCAATGTAAGGATAGTTTCTCCATAAGAAAATGGTATTAATCTACCACTGCTAGAATAGATTTCTATTTTTATTTCAGTAATTTGTTTTTCAAGAACCTTGTAATATCAGCCATATCAGTATCAGCTTTACATTTAGGCACGATTAAGCACAAATAGGCACATTTTTGTGCCTAATTTTCACTACTTAGGATACAGTCGGCTCTCGATATAAGACCACCCTGGGGACTGGCTCAAGTTCGCCTTATATCGAGAGTGGCCTTGTATCAAGATTGGCCTTATAGCGGAAGTTTCGGACCACAAGTTTTTGCAAGATGGCCTTATATCGAGTATTCACAGTCAACGACATTCTTTTATTCAAACCATAACAATAAAACATTCAAAAATTCATCAGATAATGTAAAAAGATCTGCAGGTTAAGTTTATTTTTCATTTTTCAGCTTCTGATAAAAGACTCTATCTAATGGTGGTTGTTGGTACTCGCTAGGAGGGTGAAAATATTTTATTGCGGCAGAAAAGAGTTTTTTGCGGCAAAAAAAAGGTTTTTACGGCAAAAAAGGGAGGGGCAAAAATTATAAAGAAAAAATATTACTTAAAAGCCCAGCTAGGCTCATGCCTGCCTCCAAACTCCCCGCCACCCTCTCCCCCCTCATATCTGCGGATACAACTATTGCGTACTCTATTTTGCGGATAAGACTTTTGCGGACCTACATTTACGGCAAAACTTGTGCGGAACGACATTTGCAGAATGACTGAAGCAGAAGCAAATTAGCGGAATGACTTTTGCGTAGCAGCGATTGCGGATGCGACATTCGCGGAAATGGCATTTGCGGAACTACATTAGTGGCGGGACATTCACAGACCGACATGTGCAGTGAGACATTTGCAGAAACGACATTTGCGGAAACATAAAAAACCATACTGTATAGAAAGTCTTAGAAAAATTCAATTTTCGCTAGTGTTTCTGAATTATAACAACAACAAAAAAAAATTATTTCGGGTTTTATGCCTCTTCCGCAAATGTCCTTCCGCAAATATCGTTCAGAAAAAGTTATTTCCGCAAATGTCGTTTCCGCACATGTCACATCGCAAATATCGCTCTGTAAATGTCCTTCCTCTAATGTCGTTTCACACAAGCCGTTCTGCAAATGTTCTGCCGCAAATGAAGGTCTGCAATTGTCGTCTCCGCAGATGTTATGTCTGCAAACACCCTTCTGCAAATGCGCGTCCCCAAAGTCAGGTCCACAAAAATCTAGACGCAAATTTCACGTCCGCGAATGACTTCCCGCAAACGTTTAAAGTATATATAGAATGAGCTTCATAAGTTAAACCTAGTAGGCATATATTGCATGCCAAAAAAAAGCAAAACATTTTTTAGTTACAACTTCCATACATTGGCCTATCCCTGAGCCTAAGTGCTTGGCCTAAACGGCATGACGAGATCTGCGGATAAAAATTTGCAGATACAACTATTGCGGACTTATTTTAGAGGATGTAACTTTTGCGGACATACATTCGCGGCAAGACTTTTGCGGAGCGACTTAAGCAGAGGGAAATTAGCGGAAAGACTTTCGTGCCGCAACATTTGCGGTAATAACATTAGCGGAACGACATTGGCGGCAGGAGATTTACAGACCGACATTTGCGGTGCGAAATTTGCGGAAACACAAAAACTTTTATTACCGTATTTTCTCATAGTTCTCATCCTCTTCCGCTCCGATGGATGGGTCGAGGAACGCCGACTGCTCCCGCTCCTTTTGCGTGGCCTCCTTATTCACCTGATTTGACGCCGTGCGACTTCTTTCTTTGGGGATGGATCAAGAGCCAAGTCTACACCACACCGATTGCCAACATGAATGAGCTTCGAGAAAGAATTGACCATGCCTTCGCAAGCCTTCCACAGCAGATGGTAAACAGTGCCATTGCAGCGTATGAAACCCGTCTTGAATATTGCCTTGAAGTGAATGGAAAGAGCGTTGAACAGGAATATGAGTTGTTATTTTTGTCTGTTGTGTTTAGGCGTGTTCAAATAAAGATTTCTCTAAAAGTTTGGTATCAATCAATTTCTCATCCATTCCTCTTTCGAATGAAAAAAAAATTCGACGAAATGTTGAAAAATAAAAAAGTTATGGCCAAAATTCGATGGCTAGTTTATAATGCGCCACCCTGTACATTAACTGATTGACAAACCGTATGGAACTTTTTTAGTTCCCTTTCCTACTCTAAACTTGGATTGTTTTGAAAAATGTTCCAAAATCAACTCCTAAACTAACTTTTTCTGCCCAACAAGATAAAAGAAACATTTGTAAATTCTTTCGAAATTAAAAATCTTGTTTTGAAAAAATTTGGAAACAGCCGCATATAGAACATATACCGCATATAGAAACTCTGGTATGCATAATGTTTTTCATGCATTCAGAGTGATTTGTGTGTGAGGTATGTGGATGTGCGCATCTCAACTTCAAGCCCCCTTCATGGAGATTCGTGGTATTCCACAGGGAAATATTTGCTTTGGACATATACCTAACTTGGGACCGCTGCGGTTTAAGGTGCGCAGCAGCAATATTTTTTTCTATTTTTTTACTTTTTCATAACAAGTTTCTAGACTCAAAATTGGACGGATAATTAAGAAAAAGAGTTTTCAAAAATAATAATAAAAAATTAAATAAGAATTGCTGCTGAGCTCATCAAACCGAAGTGGTCCCATTAAGTATAGGTGACTAAAAAGAGCCTATGAGGCAGATGCCGCATTGTCCCGGCTTCTATACTGGTGGTTCGGGCCCGATCATAGTGGTTTGGGGGTACCACGTGGTTCGCGCTCGATCATGGTAGTTTAGGGGTATCCACGTGGTTCGGGGACCATCCTGGTGGTTTGGGGCTATCCACGTGGTTCGGGACATATCCTGGTTGTTCGAGCCCGATCGTGGTGGCTTGGGGGTATCCACGTGGTTCGAGCCTCATCCTGGTGGTTGGGCCGATCATGGTGGTTTTGAGGTATCCATGTGGTTCGGGCATCATTCTAGTAGTTAGGGCCCGATCCTGGTTCTTCGGGGCTATCCACGTGGTTCGAGCCTCATCCTGGTGGTTCGGGCCCGATCATGGTGGTTTTGAGGTATCCATGTGCTTCGGCCCTCATTCTAGTAGTTAGGGCCCGATCCTGGTTCTTCGGGGCTATCCACGTGGTTCGGGACCTATCCTGGTGGTTCAGAGCCTCAATTCAGGCCTTATTTTTGCCCCATCACTGTGAAATGGTCGAAAGTTATTTTCCCTCCATTGAAAAACTATGAAATTGGTATTATCTTCTAGCTAAAATACAGGACTATAAAATGAGGTACTGATCAAGTCAATAATAAAAAAACCATAAAAAATGAGTGGATCTGCACTCTGGATGCCCACACCCGCGGTGCGGATCCTAGTGTGGCTCCAGAGTATGGATACACTCATTTTTAAGAATTTTTTCAAAACAACATCGACTTGTTCCTTTTTTTATAGCTTTGTATCTTAGCTATAAGATGACACCAATTGGAAAGTTTTCCAATGCAAGAAAAAAAGGTATAAAAAAGTATAAAAACGATAGCTATAAAAAAGGCCGTATTCATTAGGTACTTAGCTTTACCAAATCAAATGGTAATCGAACAGAAGGCTAAAACCCGAAAATTAACCTAAGATTTTACTTAATTTGATTGTTGTTGAAAATTTTACTGTTACAGACTTTGAATAACATGTTTTGGTTAGCCAACTTTATTCATAGTTTTTGTCAGCGCTATCGACTTGGATAGGTTGAAATATAAGCGCCCATGCTGAAGGGAGGTTGAAAAATAAGCGCCCATGGGCTCTTTTTAGAGTAAATATAATATAATAATATATACAAGGGACCACAGTCGCCTATCGGCGCCTCTATATTATTTCGAAATTTCAATGAGGAGATATGACTTCATTCATAAAAATAGGTATATCCCCTATTAGAACTCATTTTTTTTTGCCTGTTCTTTAAAACGAAAGCTGACATTCTGGGGAACACGATGGTATCAGCGACAAAAGTGATTTCGCTATCTACGACCCGTTCTGGCCTTCGAAGTAAAAATGCGTTACCCACCCACACATGCTAAATACTATATAAGATATTGTTTATGCTCACCTTTCAAACGAATTTTTCTCCCCAAATCCACTTTTCCGCAGAAAAGATGTTCAAGTCAAAAACGCATTTTCGATTCTCTATCAGATGGATTTTTAATATTGCGTGGCCACTACCATATGTTCCCTTGTAAGATTATCAGAATTTTTATTAGCTTTTTCTATTAATATTTTAGTTCTTCATTAGGTGATTATTAACTGTGTAATAGCCATAAGACTTGGAATCTATGACAAGTTCTCCTTTGTTGCCAACATCAAGAATCATTGCTAAATTACATAAGTATTTAAAAATGTGTGGCTAATAAATCTTCAAAGCATACACTTGTTGGAAAGCCAAACTATTTGTTGTTCAACCCCACCAAGTGTGTAGAAAATAGGTATTGGCCATGTATCGCTGTAAACTACTTATCTTGATCATTTCTAATAGAATTTAAAAACTTTGAAGATTTTGCAAGATTGCTGGCTGAGTTCCACATGTTGCTGGTCAACAGTTTTGACAGTGACTGCAGGATAACCAGACTGGGTTATCCATGGAATGCCTTGTTCTAATAGGTTTATGGCTTTTAAAAAGTTGATATGGTCAACATTGCCGTATCGATACTTATTGAAGTAGGCCTTTAACAGGAACTTGTGTAGTTGGGGGCCTTTTTTGGTTAATTGGGAATAGTGCTTAAACGTTTTTTAGTAATTTTTACGCTAAAAACGATAAAAATAAGTTGTTTACTGACATTTTCCATAGTAAAAATTAAGTTTTCAAAAATAATTTGGTTACCATAGGTTGACCAATTGCCTTGGTCCTCCAAGGTAAAATATCTTACAGTAAGGTATCCTACCACGTTTTGATCACTGGAGCTGGGCAAAAAGAGTGATTAATACATGTATGATCAAAAGTCTTGCTCGGAATCATGTCTTCGCGGGCGCAGTGGATTTGGTGGCTTGGGGTTGAGATGCGCACACCCACATACCTTAGACACAAATCACTCTAAAATGACACTGGATGCATAAAATATGTATGCATACCAGAGTTACTTTATGAAATAGGCCCCAGCTAACAAAACTATGTTCAAAACCTAAATTTTTAAATTTCAATATGCGCCCCAAATACGTGTTTTGAGGTGTGTTTGAGGATTGAGTAAATAAAGCTTTTTTATCTGTTGGTTTCAGTTTTTTGTTTCCACGTTTAGTATGCAATTTGAGTAAAAATAGTAAATAAATAAATAAAAATAAATTTTGGGGCGCACATTGTGTACTTGTTCCAATTTTTTGGTCTTTTTAATACCCAGGTACCCTTTTTGGTTTAATTAGCTTGGGGGACCAAGGCAATTGGCCAACCTATGGTAACCAATTTTTTTTGAAATCCTAACTTTTTAATACGGAAAATGTAAGAAAACAATTTTTTATCGTCTTTAGCGTATAAAAATTACTTAGGAGACGTTTAAACACTATTCACAGTTAACCAACAAAGACACCACACCAGCAAATATCTCAATTTTTTACAAAGCTATAAGCGGTAATAAAAACCTGAGTATTGTGAAAACTAATGATTAAAAAAAATAAAATTGCAAAACTCAAGGTCGACTTTTTTGTATAACCGGCATAAAATTTGTAAAGATGTCTTTGCTAAAAAATAATATTAGCTTACGCGCAATGAAGACAAAAAGTTGTCGGCTCCAAGTACTCTTTCAAACATGCGGAAAATAGATGCACCCTAAAATATAAGAACATTTTTTTGTTTAAATGTTTCAATTTTCACTTTGTCGTAGTTGTTTCTTTGTAAAAAGTGTGCTGCATCGTAGACATCAGCACTAAGAGCCTGAGATTCGGGCAGACGATCCATGTCCATGGCTGAGTTTCTAGTGATTAGAGCAGCCTTTTCCTGCAAAAACAGTACAGTCAAACTTCCCTAACACGTACCCCTGGGGACCGGACTCAGGTGTACG